>JAQGAF010001273.1:0-32985 GCA_034687865.1 Kryphioiulus occultus | reverse complement strand
TCTAAAAACGTATTACCACATTTTGAATGGTTTCTAAAAACGTATTACCACATTTTGAATGGTTTCTAAAAACGTATTACCACATTTTGAATGGTTTCTAAAAACGTATCACCACATTTTGAATGGTTTCTAAAAACGTATTACCACATTTTGAATGGTTTCTACACATTTATTACCACAATTTTTAAAGAAAAAATGCGTTCAGTATCCTCGTTATTAATTTTCCTATAATGACCTCATAATTATTAGGTAAATTATCACAACCTAATGAGTAATATTTAATCACGATGCACCGAGTTCAATCTTTGTGATTTGGCCATCATTTTTATCACAAAAATGACAAAAAACATTGGAGGTTTTCAGTTATTTGATAAGGTTGTCATCCTTGAATCTGAAGCTAAATTAAAAATAATGCAGCTTCATAATTCAGTATAAACTATCATTTAGATGCATTTACCTGTTTTGTGACTGGTAACCATGCAAAAACTCCATAGGTGCTCATGTAAAAACAGCAGTTTATCTAAAAATTTACTGTCAGATTTAAAGATCAAAGATGAAAACTTGTACGAAGGCATTTCATACAAAAATGTTAAAACGCATCACGTCTATTAAAACATCTCCAGGCACTAGCCAGACATGTTTGACGTCATTTCCAGCGTTTCCATGAGTCTGGGTTGACATGGAAACCCCCATGAATGCATTTAAAAAAATGCATAACTTCCCAATGAAACAATAATATTTGTTTAGGAAAATTCACTTACACCAATTGCCATGCTATTCATAATAGGATGGGAACGAGACCGAAATTAAAAAAACAGGAAGGGATGCAGCAATAATGAGGATTAAATTTGACCACCAGAGGGAGCTATGGAGCTATTTTACAGAGCTGGCAACCAGTCTAAAATATTCAAGAGCAACTATCATCTTGAGCTAAAATCAATAGACTTTCTGTATACTCAACGCAGAAGCAAACTCCAGCTGAACGAAACGATGAAATATCTAGTCAAGAACGATGGGGAATGGGAACTGGAGAGGGGTCAGGGGTCATTCAGGAAAGTATGAAAATACTGCAGCAAATACGCCAATTATGGGTTAAAGATGAAGGAGTAAGAAAATCTTAAAACGTTACGTAAAGATCTTTCAATAAATTATTGAACAAAATATCATTTCCTGGTAACATTAATACACCCACACCTCGCTTTACGGCCTAAATATGTTCTTGGAAAGTAGGCCGTAAAGCGCTGTATAACGAATCACGCCAAAATGCCAAAATTTGCAACTCAATTTCCCCAACTTTCCCTGACCAATTCTGCTTAATTTCCCTGATTTACCAAATAAAAATGTCACTTGTAATTAAAAATTAACTATCTGCTACACTACAATTAACTATACTTTTTGTATTTTTCTGTCATGACGACAAGCCAAATCTTCCATTGAATTGCCCTGACTTTTCCAGGTTTTCCAGACTTTTTGAAAAATGTCCAGAAAATTTCAAGTTACAATTCTTACAGATTTGATCCTAACAAATGTACCAATGGCAGAAATTTGAGAAATTATAGATCTGATCACGAAATAATGGAATTAACGCATAGTTTTGTAAGAAGAAATTATAATAATAAACAAACTGCAATAAAAGAAAGTTTTGAAAAATTACAAGAAATATTGGATTTTTAGTGAATTAGTATTAATAACAATACGAACTCCGCGCAGTAGACAACATTTTTTTAACGAAATAATGCATTTTAGGAGAATTTTGCATAAGGAAAACGCTGTAGGTGACATTTTTTTAACAAAAAATAACGCAGTTTATGCAAAATTTTTAGAAAAACGTAGTTCACAAATACAGCTTTTCTAATGCTTTACATCAGATACTTATACCGAGCAAAATATTTGTGCCACATTAAATTTCCAGACATTATGAATTTCCCTAACTTTCCCTGACCACATTTCATTTCCCTGACTTTCACTGACGGTAACGAAACCTGGTCATTAATCAGAAGGTCATTATAGCGAAAAGCCGTATAAAGAGGCATGGATGTATCGTCATTGACCTTAAAAAATTCTTGAATAGCAAACCTGAAAAATGTTCAGTTACAAAGTCAGTAGTAAAAATGCTGTAGCTGCACTTATTAATGCAAATAGCAATTACATACAGTAAGTACTTAACTTTAAATGCATACTATTACTATTATGTTCCGAATTTCATGCATTTGATGCACAAGAAATTCGTTGATTTCGTTTATAGTATTTCGTAAAAAAGGAGGAATATGAGAAGATAAAAACACGATTATTGCATAGCGTGCCTAGATATTACCATAACGACAGGTCTGGTTGGCAACACCCTTGTTGTGAGGCTGGGAAAACACCTTTTAACCCTTGTTTTCCAAAGGCCTCTGGAAATCGATTTTGGACCGAAATTAGGCCTAGGGTTGGGTCAGTTTTGGTTTATCAAACAGGGTCAAAATCGCCTAATTTGTAACAGAGCTACGGCATCATTACCTCATCCAATATCAGCAATGGACAATTAACTTACAAGAATAAAAATGTACTTTTTCGTGTATTTTTAACTAAAATATTTTTCAACTTACCATTAAAAACGTTGCGCGTTTCAGTAGATCAGCTAGTGGACTGACCACATGATGTGACCACTTTTAACTCCTTAAAATTCCCTATAGGGGGCAAAGGTAGAAAATAATGTATGCAAAAACGAGATTCATATGATCTGAAATTGGCCAACCAGTTTTAACAGACTAAAATTTGGGCAAATCTGTAGCTGGGGGTCATTTGAGGTCAGCAAGGTCAAAGGGCAATCGAGAGAAACTCCACATGAAGAACATTAGGGTTGTTATCAAATATTTCACACTTAGACAAATTTACAGTACCTTTTTCGAAATTGCTATTGACGCCATTTTGTTGTTGAAATATCACTTGAGATACAGTTGCTGCCAAAAAAATCGTGTGTTTAGGTTCACATCAGTTTATTGATTTTAAATAAATCACAATTGACAAATACCAAATTTTCATACACACCTACTGTAAGTGACACCTTATAACCATAGCAACAGATGGGCTTGTTGAATAATAACGTAGGTGGCGCCACCGCTCAGCTAAACATTGCAAACTATTTAGGGGAGAATTTGGGCGTCATACAACGCCATCTGTGGACAAATGTGCCAAAATCCAATAGAAAAATTTCTGAATGACGCTGACTGATGGCGCCATCTACCAAGCACTATACACCGTCAACCTGTGACCTTATTTCACCGGGCAATTTTTAAGGAAAATAACGAAATATAAATCCTAATATCAGGTAATAGAATTGATTAACTTACTCTATAATTAATCTACTTACAAGTTATATAAAATAATTCAAGATACCCTTGAGAAAGCAATTAAAATTTCCCTAGAATTAAAACTTATTAATGTAATATTTTCGACTATGAAACTTAAGTTATATGGGCTATAGGCATAATTCAAACTATAAGTTCACACATTTATACAGCAGAAACTAAATTTTTTAATTGGAAATGGAAGTAAATGCTGACGATAAAGTAAAATTTCACCATTCATGAAAGGCAAAATTTCAACAAACTGACTTATGATTTTAAACAAATGATTAAGTAGATATGCAAATTTTAATCAGTATATTCTAATAAAATATTTCTCAGAAATGGTGAAATTTCAATTTATTATCCCATTAAGGCGAAACTAAAAGAAAGTAAATGCTTGAGTCAAAGTTGGCTACGCTAACACAAAAGTATCACAGAAATATAGACCAGCTCCCAATAAAACAGCAAAAACATCAGCAAAAGGCAGCCTCATGCTTCTAAAGAAATGTAACAAATTTATAAAACTTAACAATTTATGCTAATTGGGCGCAAAACAATCGCGTCTAATTAAATGCTGTACAGATCTTGGCACAAATCACATGAATTTTGAATGTTAATTTGCAATTGCTTTACTACAATCTATTTCATTAAATTGTCGTTTAAAGCAAATAGTAATTAGTCTCTTTACTGTCATCTCCCTTCAGGTGAAAAGGTTTGATAAAATACACGTATTTGTTAAGGAATATTAATGAAAAAAATCTCATTTATATAGTAAATTATACCGTAGCTCACGAAATTAAAAAAAACTTTAAGCATTTTTTAACTGAAAATGAGTAGTAAGTTTTTGGTGAAATGTAAATTATTCTATTAGGTGGTCAATGGAACCAAAGGGTAATTAATTTCGCTTACACACGTGTAATTTAAGAGGATTATTAAAGTCCCAAACCAGTAATGTTAAAATTTGGGAAAATAAAAATATTCTGAAAAAAGGCTAAATATCATAATGTTTATCTAGCTAGGACCGATTTGTTTTAATTAATCTGCAAATGTATCATTATTTTGTAAAAAATAATACAGGTATAAAAAATGTATTCGATTTTAAATTCTTTACTTATCTTTTGCTAAGTAACTGAACATATTCGTTTATTAACGAATACATTAAACGTTTTCTACCTCAAATATCTGGAACTTATTTAAATATTATGCAAATACTAATTTCCAGGTAACTGAGTCATTTTTGAAAATCTCTCAGAATTTCCAGGTCACTCTGTCATAATTCTTAAATTAGCCAAAGGTCCCATAAGTTATGGCACCCTCAGGTTATCCATATAATCGTTAGTTATGAAAAAAGCAACTTTTTAATCCAAATTGCAATAAAATATCCCAGCCCGCTTTCATAAATAAATGATATAACACGATAAACATTCCCCAAGCACCAATTTTCAATATATATATGTATTTTTTTCGAACGAAAATGGTACAAACACAGACAAAGGACAAAAGAAAACAAAAAAAAGGTTTGCATAAAATCGAGTGCAGAAGCATGCATCGTCGAAATTTTCAATATTTTTCAGAAAAATAATAAGCAAACGAACAAAAAAAAAAGACAAGACTACACAAGACATGACAGCAGGACAAGCAACATGCAGAATAAGTGAAGTTATGAAGATTTCTTAAATTTCCTTTACGAATTGTTTGAAAAAGGACAAAGGACAAAGGACAAAGGACAATGGACAATGGACAAGGACAATGGACAACAAAAAGCAAGACACAAAACAAAGGACAAGACAAAGGACAAACTGATATTTCATATTCATGCATTGACCAGTGTCCACTGTACGAGTTTAACAAATATTTCCATAACTGATTTGGACTTATGAACTTAGAGAATTTGTGAAAATCAATTGGGTTAAATCTATGCAGTGTTCGATGAAGGATATTTGAAATTCACGAAGAAAAATAATTTCACCATACAGTGGACATTTATCGGATTTCCTGCGATTTTTTTTTGGTAATTTTTCGGAATATTTTTTCGGCAACTGAATTTTCATAGTTTCTACAAAAAGCACATAGGACAAAGAACAAATAAAGCCAGGACGAATTCAAGGACTAAAAACAAGACAATACGACAAAAAACATCTTACGATTGTAAACCTTTTTTTTTTCAAAAAATAACAAACTTGCATATGTTGGCTTGTGCTTATTCTGTTTAAGCAGACTTAAACCACCTCCACCTTTAATGTATGGAGAAAATTCATTAATATTTTTATCTAATTCAAACTTTCAGTTTGTTACCTCAATATCTGTTCATATAATAACAATAACAACGATATAAAACGAGCTTGGGAATTTTCGCTTAAATTTTGCGCAAAAAAACTAACCTTTGTTTGCTGCCCTTTAAAAATCTGTAATTAATTCACACTTAATTCATGCTCAGAAATTGTTTTACATATTCTTGGCCTGTTTTTCTGCAAGATGGCCAATATAGGGAGAATGACGAATGCCAAAGCTCACGTGTGGTGCACCATCCATATTTACCTGTAAAAATTAAAAAAGTTCATTAAATTATTTGAACATACAGTTGTTGAAAAATTAAATTAGTTAATGCTGCAAATTATGTAAATGTGAGCAGTTTCGAGTATGCTCTTTTAATTTTTCAGATCTAAGTTAATTTGCAACTGGTTTGGATTTCAAGCACTTTCATTACCCTTTTATTTATAGACGTATTGCAATTGGTCAACCCCGACCGCCATTTTGGGCCTAATGTCAATTAATGAAGCGATATAAGGGCTATGTTTAAGCCCAAAAGAAAAGCTTGGAGCAGAGCGCTTAGCAACATTCACCTAAATAGGGGAAATCATTAAATGGAAAAACAAAGATTTAGTAATTAGTCGTTGGTGATTGCGTTTATCTAAGCAAATTAATTAGGACAGGCATCTGGAAAAAACGTTGAATTTCTAAAGAAATAATATTCGTTCAATTAGTATTTTATTGGGTAGCATGCATTAGGATGTGCCGTTGTCATTTCTGCATTGTTTTACACATTTTCAATGTTAAATTTACAAATGTCTCATTTTTAACTTTAAATAAGGTAAATACAAAGGTTATGCATATTTCGGTAATTAATACGAATATTATGCATATTTTCAGTCAAAAATTCAATATGTGTGTGTTAATGACACGCTGTGAACATTTTCTGTCATTTCCAGTGTATGCATGTAAAACATTTAATACAGAACATGAGAAAAAGTTGTTTTAAATTATAAATTTTAAAATCATATTTGTTGTTAAATTTTCATCAATTTAAAGTTTAATTATTTAGTTAAAGGATGTGCATATGATCATTTCTGCATTTGTTTTACACATATTCAATCTTAAACTTACAAATGTCTCACTTTTAACTTCAAGTAAGTTAAATTCAATTGTTATGCATATTTTTACCCAAAAATTCAACATCTGTGTGTTAACGTCACACTGTGAACATTTTCTGTCACTTCCAGTGTATGCATGTAAAACGTTTAATAGAAAACATGACAAAAATTGTTTCAAATTATAAAATATTTTAAAAAATCATAACTGTTATAAAATAGTCATCAAACGATTATTTGTCAATTAAAAGTTCAATTATTTAATTAAGGCAATATAGGCTAAGTGTGGAATATAAAACTTTTCAAATGTGCCATGTTCCACAATGTGCTTACTGTATAAAAATGCATATGTTATGCGGGATATTTATGCGGATAATTAATGTGTGATTTTTTAAAAAAATTGATGATTTAGAAAGCTTATTTTATCAAGGGAGGGAAAGGTTGAGTGGACGGAGATGAAAACAACAG
This sequence comes from Kryphioiulus occultus, assembly GCA_034687865.1. Lineage (NCBI taxonomy): Eukaryota > Metazoa > Arthropoda > Diplopoda > Julida > Julidae > Kryphioiulus > Kryphioiulus occultus. Next base: position 25,820 of record JAQGAF010001273.1, on the reverse strand, counting down.
ATAAGTGCAAAAACATCCCAAAAGGTACAAACACAAGAGTAACTTATAAAATGAATCAAGTGAGGGTTTATCAGAAAGGACCAAAATTACCTTCTCAGGTGAAAATGCCCCTGGACCGGGCACTTTGGTTTTGTCTGACGGAAGTTCATAACGTGTGCTAAGGGTATAACGTGGGCTTTTCTTCTTGATCATGTCTGCATCAATTGTGTTATAAGAACCAGGTCCTGGAGTCTGAAAATTATAAAAAATTGAATGTTACAATTTTAAATAAAAAATTTCTCACTTATATTTTTTTTGTGATAATCCTTGTCTTACTTTTTGTGGAGATGGTTGTTTGTTCCTACCAGACAGAGTATAGGATGGCGATTGACGTTTGGACCCTTCCTTTACAGGGGTGCCCAAAAGGCCCGGGATGTTGTATTTGTTGGGTGCTTCAAAAGTGCAAACATTGAAATGTCAATCAGAAAAACTGAAATGGGAAAGTGAAACTAACCAAATTTCGCGATATTGGTTTACCTGGGACATTATCGTGTTTGGCATCCTTGCCCTTGACCCCGAAGGAGAATTTGGGGGAGACTTCGTGGGTGCTATCGTCACTTTTCTCGGGGGTGTAATCACTGGGGGCAGGGGTCACGAAGGCAGAGGGTTCCTTCAGACGTCCGGAGATGACAGTGCCCCCTGGGTGGCACTTGCCTGTGTGGGTCAGGGAGGTCAGGTCATAGGTCGCTGGACCAGGACCAACGTTGTCCAGCCTGTTCTTCGGCCTAGAAAATCAAGCCAGAAGTTAGTGGTGTTTGGTAACATTGTATCAAAGAATCTTGATTGCAATATATAGTGTCCAAAATAAATCTAAACCACTATTTTCGTTGTTGTCAATACCCAACTTGATTAAAAAAGCATGCTGACACTGTAAACATATTCACCTTCCATGTAGAGAAAACGATGGGGCGTTTGATTTATTGCTCTCTTTAGATGTACCTGAAGTAGAAAAACAATGTTATCATTAATCTTGCAGAAACCTTACAGAGAATGTGTTTTGTGATTGAAACAAAACTAAAAACCTGAAGTGAAAAGTCAAAGTAAAAGAACTCGCTGAGAAACAAAGTAAATTTCAAAATGTGCACAATTCATCCAAGTCAAATTACTGGTTAAGTCAGATAAAGCTTTAGCAGCTAAATAACAAAATCAGTCTGATAGATAAAATTGAAACACACTAGGATGAGTTATGCACATTTTGAAATTTATATGTAATCAGTACATGTGCTTGTATTTCAAATTGGAAACGAACGTCACAAGTAAATTGCTCTTAACATGGAATAGCATATGCATGTATACAACATATAATAACTTAAATTTTTTGATATAATTATATAAACATGTTTCTATGTGTTATCAAATATCTGAATTTGGACAAGTATGTTCAGATAAGTGTTTAGCTGCTTATCCTTTATGGAAATTACAAATAAAATATGTAATAAGAAACAAACATAAATTGCCTGACATGGAACTGCATACATGGGAACATGTTATCACTACGTATAACATTATTTGATATACTTGTATAAACGTGTTTCTAGGCATCACATACTTTATTTGAAATTGGACAAGTATATTGATACAAGGGTTCATCCATTTTAGAAATTATAAATTTAAATATTAAATTGTTATTTGAATAATTTGCATTATTGCACTGCACATATATTTTATTTTATGCTTGACATGGAATTGCGTACATGGGAGCAATACGTTATCAGTTCACGTACCATTATTTGATATTGGGCAAGTAAGTTCATTTTAAAAATCATAAATTTAAATATTAAATTGTTGTTTTAATTACTTGCATTGTTGCATTACACATACATTTTATTTTATAAGTATTAATTCAGCATACATGTAGTTATTTTTCACAAATATCGAATAAAATGGCGCTAAAACAGTTTTTTGCTAAAGTGGAAAAGCTAAATTGACAAAGTTTCATGAATAAAACCACCAAAATCTGTAAAGTGGTGATCTCTAGCTTCTGCTACAATCAACTGCTCATTTTAAAGAAAATTGTGTTGCCCTCGTCCTAGCAACGACGCTGTTCAACGTTTTAGTGAATGAATTGTGAAACAGGTCTGGTAAAGTCCTAGATCCACATAAGACTTTGCTGACATGTCGCAAGAAATCCTATTTCGTGTGTGGGTTGTTGGGTGGGTTTTGACCCAATAAGGCCATCCGGGCGGACTGCATTTTGCCAACTAAAAAAGCTGGTCACCTCATTTATCCTCGTGATTTCAAGTATTTTTTGGCTGTTTTTGGGATTGCAGGTGGGTGAAATAATTAATTCAGAAACAAGGAGCGAGTGTAGAATTACCACCGAAAGACAATGACTCAGTCAGGCCAAAGGTTTTGGCAAAAAAGGTAACTTTCGTGGCTTATCCTAACCAAAATTAGACATGTTACATACTGTGCATATAATTCTGATGTAACTACGTTAAATTTAGTAATCTAGTCGTCCAAAACTTCATATAAAGTTTTTCCCTATTTTTTTAAAATCAATTTTTGTTTAACAAAAAAAAAGGCAATTTTCGTGGCTTACTTATCCTTACGAAAATTAAACATGTTACATGTACAGGCTAAACTGTAACCTCCATAGTTAAATTTAGTACTCAACTGCTCTTAAAAACTAAAAACTCAATACCAAGGAAAAATTTTCTTCAATTTTTTTGGACAATAAAAGGTAATTTTCGTGGCTCATTCTTACGAAAATCAAACACGTTAACTCCTGTCTAAACTGCATACCTTCATCGTTAAGTTTAGTACACAAATCATCAGAAAAGCTGTTCAAGACATTAATTAATATAGGAACTTCCTCTATTTTTTAACTCAATTTGTGATTGGCAAAAAAATTATATTTGTGGCTTATCCTTACAAAACTGAAACATTACAAAACTCAATTCTGTCATAAAAGTAAATTTAGAATGACATTTAGAAATCAACACATGGAAAACTAAACAAGATGTCAATTAATATATGAAAATGTTTTTTTAGATTTTAAAAAAAATCAATTTTTGTTTTACGAACAAAGTTATTTTAGGGGCTTTAATTAACCTTAGGAAACACTAAAAGGAATCAGTAGGTCAATTAATACACGAAAATATGTTTTCTTACTTAATTTCTTTAAAATCTGTTTTTGTTTGACCGAAAAATTATTTATGTGGCTTTAATTAACCTTAGGAAACAGAAGTAAATCAGTACGTCAATTAATACACGAAAACATTTTTATTACTTTGTTTTTTTAACTTCAATTTTTGTTTGACAAAGAAATAATTTCCCTGGCTTAATTAACCTTAGGAAACTGAAATATTACAGACATCAATTCTGATTTTAAAATAAAGCTGAATATTACACAACAAAATCAAATTTAGAAATCAACACCTGGAATACTAATAAAGACGTGAAGAATGAAGACATTTGATAAGAGGATAAGAGGAATGTTTTGAAGGTATTAACCAGACTCGGTGATCAATTTTCTTTGCCTTCGTTCAACGTATGAAACGTCCCAAAATTGATGTCAGGACTTGATCTCTGAATAAATGAGTTTAAAAAATCTTAAGACTGAATGAATATTTAAAAACCCTGCGTCAAGTCGTGACAACGTTGAATGCAAATGGTTCCATTAGCATTACAGGATTTTTAGATGACTTTAAATGTCCTTAAAAGGGCACCCAGAAGTGTGGGTGAAACAGGAAGGCAGAAAAATAAGCGAATTTAGTGTTATTGATCGACCTGCTGGCCGACTAATGTCACGAAATGGTCGTTAGGTTCAAAAACAATGAAGTTTTACTGGAAACACAGGAGCCATTAAACGCATAAAACTCAAGCATTTTCACGTTTATGACTATCCCAAAATAGATCACCACGAGTGCACTATGCTGATTAAATCGTTTAAAAACTGTCCAAAACGATATTATTGTCACATTAAGCTACTTTGCAGATGACGACACCAGTGTCAGAAACCAATTTTCCATCGTAAAATCCCAGCGCCATCTATGAAGTATTACATGCAACTAAGCATTCAAATTTAAATTTTGTGACATTGTACCAGAACGTCAAGGGCTTTTATTTCACATAAACGTTTCAAACAAATTAAGATTTCAGCCATAATTACCATACGATCGTCATGGAAACTTTTATCATAAATTTTCACATGCTACTTTCAGCTTGGAAATTATTAATTTTCTAAGTGATGAAAATGCATTTTCCATGGTGGGTAATTCAAAACTGAAAACTGCATGTTCACATTTATAAATCGCAGTTTCCCCACTTGGACAAACAATATGACATTTCGATGTCAGAACCCATTGTGTCTTGAGTAGGAAAAGTCAGTCTTGACGTTAAATTGTGAATTAAGAAAATAAGGGGCGTTAGCAGTTCCCATCCAGAGGGTATATTGTATAACACCTACGTTCAAAATCGTCAAGGGTTAGTTAATGACTTTATAATGACTCATGCAGATTAAAAAAAACATTTGCAATATCATTTTTTCTCCCACGTGGTATGAGTGTAGCTCTTAAACAGGCGTCATTTATCCCATTAAAACAATGCTTGATAGCCATGCAGACATTACTTGTTCATGCCTTCAATTGAATGCTAATGGTTGTACAAAACTAAACTACCATGAAATTTGCCTTTACTGGTGTCATGAAAATTTTCTTTATTTTATGGTGTGGTTGATCTTGTGTTAATAGACAAAGTGTACTAATGCAACTAATGTAAAAAATATAGATGAACTGTACATGTTCTACGCTTTCTTAGCATATCTATAAAATTGTTCTACCTAAAATGTCGTTACAGCCCTATTACCACTTTTTATATTATGCTATGAAATACTGAGGCAATATGACATTTCCACAAAATGATTTGTCTCAATCCAATTTTGGTAATTGGTACAGTAGGCCAGGTTACATAGGTTACCCGTGTATTAAAATTGTTACCTATATAGTAACATACATCTGTTGCTCAGTATCTCATTCATGATAATTCAAATTTTGATGTATTGACACAGTAGAAATGATTATACTGAAGTGCAACCTTCTTTGTACACCATGGCATTGATTATTCAAGAAATATTGCCAACACCCTGGTGTTGGCTGTCTTGTCTCAATCCACAATTTGGAGGATCAAAACAGTACAAATGATTACCTGAACATTGAAATACACCTTTTTCTCCGTGTTTCATTCATAACACTCCAAATATTGATGTATTAACAAAATACAATCTCCTTAAATGAAGTTTATTGAAATTAAAAGGTTTGTCTTAGTGTTTTTCAACAATTGAATTTTGATGCATCGATACAGAGTTTGATACTGAATTTGAATATGGTTTTCAGTGAACTACTGAGAAGATATGACATTTCCACAAAATGATTTGTCTCAGTCCAATTTTGGTAATCGGTACAATAGGCCTGGTTACAAAGGTTACCCGTGAATTAAAATTGTTACCTGTGAAATAAAATACTTCTGTTGCTCAGTATTTCATTCATGACATTTCAAATTTCGACGTATTTACACAATAGGAATGATAATACTGAAGTACAACCGTCTTGGAACGCCTTGTTTTTTTGCTAATTGGTACAGTAGGCCTGGTTACAATGGTTACCTGTGTATTAAAACTGTTACATGTATAGTAAAATATATCTGTTGCTCAGCATTTCATTCATGGCAATTCAAATTTTGACGTATTGGCACAGAGGAAATGATTATACTGAAGTGCAACCTTCTTTGCACACCTTGTTTGTTTTGCTAATTGGTACAGTAGGCCTGTTTTCAATGGTTATTTGTGTATTAAAATTGTTACCTGTACAGTAAAATACATCTGTTGCTCAGTATTTCATTCATGACAATTAAAATTATAATGTCTTCACACAGCAGAAATGCTTATACTGAAGTGCAACCGTCTTTGTCCACCATGGTATTGATTACGCAAGATACATTGCCAACAGGCTGGTGTTCGATGCCCTAAATCTCAAATCTGCTATTTCCAACTAGTGAATTTTCTTGAGAAATTACCTCCAATGAGTGTGGGTAGTGATATGCTCGCCGGTCCTGGTCCTGTGAACTCAGCTGCTATTGGTCCTCGCCTCTTGGTGGGCGTCCATTGTCCTTGCACGTAACCCATCTGGAAATTAAGAAATTTGGCTTTTATTAATCACAATATAATGTAGATACATGTATGCTGGTAGGTGCTATTAATTCATCTTTCGTCGCCTTTTCTATATGCTAATGCAAAAATAATAAAGCCTTCCATGGGTCCAGGGGCGTTTTATTGCTCGCTCAGTTTAATAATTGATTAACTGAATTCTGTGGGGCAGGACTGACGATACAGTTTTAATTTCTGTTTGGGGCCTTAATTTAGCACAGAAACTGGCTCGTGAAAAGGGTTTATAGGGGGCGAATATTGCGTGATATTTTCAATTTGCACGCATTTACCTTGAATCTGGGAGTTTATTATTTCAAGCACGCAAAATAAGGCGTTTGAGTGGATGGATTTTGATGCAAAATTCAACTACACTGTATTTGTAACTTTGTTTACTGTTGACAATTCAACTTGGCCCATTTTTTGCCAATTTGACCTCAAAACGCTTTGAACATAATTTATGGGCTGGAAGTTTTTACTAAGTTTTATAATGCTGAATCGTAAAATACGAACGATTACGAAAGCACATTGCGTTTAAAACAATTATTTAAAACAAATGGGTTTTAAAAATGTAAAAATAGCTCAGCACGTGTCAATGGACCATTAAAAATTATTTAACGATGTTACATATTGTTAAATTATGAACCACGAAACGTTACATACTGTACATGTAGTTGTGCTCAACAATGACTCTCTAGTTCTAAGAAAAGCAAAATATTTGATAAAGATAATAATTCCATAGTAATTGCTTTCTTAGTGTTACCAAACACCACCAAAATTCAATTTTATAATATTATGTGGCTCTTCTGAACATACGGGGAACTGAATTAATGAAATATACTTTGTAGTGCATCGTCTCCTATTCAGCATGTGAAATTCTACGTTTATTCAAGCTGACAATTTGAAAATATTTTCACGTTTATTTTCATTGTAAGTGGGGAATGAAAAGCATTAAATCTGCATACTTCGTATACAGTATGTACATGTATTAGCATGCTTTTGTCATTAGTTCTTACTATTCCTGATCACTTAACAAAAGTTGTTTAAACGTTTTCAAAAACGTTTGGTTTCACCCCACAACAGGTTTTGTGTTTTTGTCATTAATTTTTTGAGAATGAAATTTACAAATTGTCCTTCCACTACATGTACGACTATTCAATGATGAATAGACCTATCCTCACAGAATATAAATTTGGCCCACATAAGTTTATTTATTGCAACTAGTTTGAAAACCAGTACATGTAATGCCTTTCAAATCTCAAATTCATGAATGACTTTACTAATTAAAGCCATCGATGGCTAAATGTGTACTAAATAGAGCTCCAACAACCTAAAGTTATCACAAATGCTAACGAGCCTACAAATTATTCATGAATGGTTTTTTAAATCCATCCTACATGCACAATTAAAAGCCATTATCAATCAAACTCATTTTTATAAATGGGGCACACGAAGACAATGCACATCATCGAATAGTATGCAAAAATGTAATTAATCTCATGTCTGTTAATCAATACCAGTGTAAATAGTGTGGTATAAAAAATTAAATTTGATCAGTGTATTTAACTAACACTTTTAATATACACTAACTGAAATCGTAAATATTGGTCATTGCTTGTTTGAAACTTATGGAAACTAAATGTGAATTTGAGTTTTTTGACCATTTATTAGTTTATACACTCTGTAACGAAAATGTGAAACAATTCCATTTAAAGACATTAAGCAATACATGTATATTAATTTTGAAATTGATTTTAGTATTTTGAAACATACCATTGAGTACATCAATATGAGGACACTTATTTAGGTTTCACTAATTTATGAATGCTCCCTTTTTAATTAATAGACTGGAATGCAGGCCATTTAAATAACTTCAGAGGCAATTAAAATATATTGAATTCATGGAAGTTAATCCCTATTTATCCGATTATTTATCAGCTCCACATATTGACGTGTTGTTGATTTACAGCTATAGCCTATATCCAAAGATTATTTTAGCAAAGTTTCGATTAGCTTTGGTCTAACGCGTTTCTTGAACTCATATTAAAAGTTGTTGATTGATTAACTTTTTATCACACTTTCAATCAGTCCAGTTATTCTTTAATTGACGAAAACACCTGCACGAACAACAAGGATTTACAGAGTTGAATGTAACAAAATTAAAACGGGTTTCATAAATTTGTATCACATACAGTGTGATGTAATTTCAAACGTTGAAAATAGGACGGTCGTTCTACACAACTGTCAGACATAAATACCGACTCATGTTTTATCTTTTACCCAAAATAGCACTTTAATTTAATGAAGTTGCCCATTTTTGTATGTAATTTAATGTAATTGCCCAAGCATGAAATGATAAAGCAAACCTAATGAGGTTTCACTTACAGGAACACCTCTGCCCAGAAACTTAACGAATTTTAGGGAATTATTATGTGAGGAAATTATTTGGCAAGTTTGAGGGGAAGGACACTCAAAAATTGTGAAATTTTGCTCAATTTTTATCGATTGTTGCAAAAAAATATCTTTGAGTGCCATCTGCCACACTATTGTGACGACATTGTATATTATACATGTATATCATCACGAGTAAACTGATAAGGAATAAATTTTAATATCCACATGTATTTCAAATCCAGAGCAACCACACCTCATAATCTCAAAAAACTTAAAGTTCTACTTTCAAAACATTGTAAATTGCATTTCAAACGTTTTTCAAGGTGTCATTTTGACACCCTTCAACGAAAAAATTAAAAACATGTCAATTTCTTATAAATAACACGTTTAGGTTTGCAAATACAAGTCATGAACATAATGAAATAATCATACTGACACCAAATTTCGAATAGCAATATCTAATCAAAATCAAAAAAATTGTCATTAAAGTGTGATTTTTCTGCATGAATATCAGTTTCCTGTGACTTTACTTCGATTTTTTTCATGAAATATTTTGTTTATTTTACCCATTTCTGGTAACAGGTGCCATTGCACACACACCCACAGGATTACATACAGCAAATACACTATTTTATTGTTTGGTTTATTTTTCCTTGACCCAAGCCTGTGTGCAAAACCACTCAGATCCAGGTTTTATTTATTCAGCTATTGTTTTCAGTACATAGTGAAATATCGCAGGTTTTGATATTATCTCATGTCTAGTGAAAAAGAACACAATTGTGGTCATCCCATTCATTGTTTTCAACTTTAAAAAAATGCAACTGCTTTTAAACAAACATTGGCGGCCTCTAAAACCCATCCATTGTCAGTTTAAATTTTAAAGCACACGTAACACAGTCAATAAATAGTTTTCCTCGAAGTTAAGCCTACATATGCAAATGAGACAACGGCTACAGCGATTTAACGAACGATTAAAGTGACCTAGAAATACACCTTCGCAAAGGCAGTGTAAGGTTAGCCCCGTACACACGAAATGGCTTTTGTTTGTGGGACTAAAACAGCAAAAAGTGGCACGACATTTCCACCCATCCCAAGCAGACCTTAAAACTGAATTGCCCAATTTCTGCCCAGTTTATTTAGTCGCCCACACGATGGCCATGACGCCGATCATACTTTCGAGCCCAACATCAAAGTGGGATTCAAAACTCATACCCTCATAGGCCTAGTTCAGTTTCCAGTAACAGTTAGAGACAACGACCACGCAAAACCACCATACATGGTGATGCTTGCTTCAATTCGCCTTAAAAGTAGTTTCCACCAACCACAAATCACGAAATAAAGTCACCTGAAGAGTCTAGACAAGGTTAGGTGATGCAGTAGGCTGAGGTACAGTTACTTCTGTGATTCAAGAACGCCCTAATGACTAACCAAATGACCCAGAAACCACTTAGGATAAAATGGTAAAAGTAATTTTCCAAAACCACTAGCCCAAGTTTTCATTTCCAAACAATTCCCTTACTCTCCCTCTCATCATGGTCTCATTAGGCTAGTTCTCATCTCCACCTTTACCTTGTCCTTCTCTTATCAAGTTCACCCATCTTCATCTTGTCACTTCCCAATCTCAATCAGCACAGTGAATCTCCCACTCTTATCAACTCAACCCTTCCATTTATTCACATTCCAAGCTTTACCAACATTGTCACCATCTGTCACCATCACCCCACTCCTTCCCCCTCAAGTTTTGACTAATTAATACTTTACATCCATCTATCATACTCCATCACCCTTTTCTCTATTTGTCAACCATCATGTTACCCCCTCCATCGTCTGAATATGTCATTTCCCCGATTAACTCCCTACTGCAATCCCCTTTCAACTTTCCCCCAAACACCCAATCTCACCACAAAAGTCAACATCACTTCACCTCACTTTTCCCCCACATTTCTATCATTTCCCCCAAACCATCCTCATCAATCACCTTTCACTTTTCACCTTAAATCAACATCACCCAAGCCCTCATTATCATCACCCACTTTTTCACCTTAATTTTGCCCACTTAACACAACCATCTGTGTGTGATGCTCTGTCACCCCTTCCTTTTCTTATCAACCAACCTCTTTTCCCTCACCCAATCTCTTTTAGCATTTCTCCAATTCACCCTCATCCCAAACCCCTTTCACGTTTCCTCCTGAAACTCAAACTCACCTGAACGTCAACATCATTTCATCTCCAAATCCATTCTCCCATTATAAGTGGCCCAATCACCTTTGTGTCCTCCCATCAAACGTGTACCTTTCTCGACATAATCCATGTTACAGTGTAGTTGCTTTTGAAACTGGGGTAACCCAATAGCATGCTTCTATCATGAGGGAATGATGGATTTATTCGAGATCTAAAACAAGGGCGTTTTCCAGCTAAAACACCAAAATAAAAAATGGTGCCCTCAATTTCTAAATAGCATGTCGCTCGATATCGTCTGATAACTAACAATGCAAATGCTACAGCATTCCAACAACTTAATGGGACAACAAGCCGAGTTTCCAATTGTAAGTTTTAATGTAGGCCTAAGCCTTACCATAATTTATGGAATCTGGAATAGTGGTCTTTACTTATGGAAATTAACTTCACGCCTCCAACTTCGTTTAATTTCACTTGCAGAAACACGAGACATGAAAAACAGCTTGTCGACCAGCCCATTCAAATTTGACAATTTAGCATAATAATTACACTTCCAACAATAATAACAATAATATTCATTGTTCAGTATCGACCCACATCTACAGTACGACTTCCTCCTCAAGCCCAATTCCACCAATGGTTCATTGAGATCGCCATTTGCATCCTGGGTGTAAATTTTCAATGAAAATTGCCCTCAATTGTGGCTCGAGAATCACCTTTTGGAGTTAAATTGAGATGGATGGAGTATGGCCTTGTGTGTAATTAGCAGAAATTGCGCCATTTATTATGCCAGCTAAGCTCAAATGCACGATTGTGGTGCCAAAGCACTGATGTTTATTATGGTTTATACCACATAAATGTTGGACTTGGCAGCTACATGTAGAATTTTGTGAATTTCCCACCAGCTAGTGCTCGTTGACTGATATCCAATTAACAACTCCTCTAAAGGGCAATACATTTCAAGCTTTATGGATTTTTACAAAAAAAAATTAAAAAGCTGGTATATATTTTAAAGTTTACAGTCATAATTGATTATGAATCTCTCTGAAATTTGTTTCAGAATAAATATTGTTCATCTCACTTGGGATGGACTCCATATACAAAATATTTTAGGCTGTTACCCTCTGTAATCTAATCTAATGTACCAAATGGTCTTGTGAATAAATGAAAAGTGAAAATATTAAATAATAATAATTTTTGTAATAATTGTATCTGCTAGAAATAATTATGATTTGGCAAATTTATAAGAAATTGAACAAGATTAATGTTTTATTTTTATCACATTTGGCTCAAATCTGAATATTCAAGGTGGCGACTTTAGCGTGATCATTAATACTGTACTTGATATTTGATACATTGTATGATGTAGCCAGACAGTAGCCTATACACAGCTTCCCGAAAATTGCACAACTAAACAACCTTGAATTTGCATCATTTTCTTCAAGTTTAAAGTTTGTGGGTGTCGTTAATCACACTTGTCATCGCTAAATAAAACTTAAAAATAAGCATTTCCTGCCATTAACAGACCGAGATCAATGCAAATGACAGCATTATTTTTATTGCTCAATTAAAGATGATGGAGTGAACTTGAAATTAAGGTTTCAAGAGTGGATTTCATGCTCGCTTCATTAGGCGTTAATAATTAGCTTCTTGATGATGTGGACCATTTTACAAGTATTTAGTCCAACGATATCTCCAGATTCGCCCAAGTACAGCAAGAAAATATTGATTCGTAGGCAAATTTGACATAGTGTGGTAACCATGCCAACATCACAATTATTGTCTAAGCTTTCAATTTTTGCCTTACTTATGTTACGAATTTTGATTTGATAAATCTCTGATTGTAAATGGAAAAATGGACGCCTGACAAGGAAAAACAAAACTACTTGCATAACCTGTCCCAAATTTAATATTGGGTCTGTATCATCAAGTTTCAATAATTATGTACAGCATACATCAAACATTTTTAAAAAAAAATAGGAACAACTAATCTATATTGGTTTGGCTGTCGAAACAGCAGTTTATCAATATTCAGTAGTTTTTAAATTTATTGCAGTTTTCTAAGTTATCAAAATAAAATATTCAATTTAGTTAGTTTGAAAAGATTTGAAAATCGAAAATATTTCAAATTAAAATTAACAGAATAAAATGTAATACTTTACTTTGGTTAACTTATTTAATTTAAATATATTTTTCTTCTGTCCTGCTATGAGCTTAGCCTAGTACAACTTCAAAATTTTACTTATCCCATAAATTCCATCAAGTATCATCAAGTTTCAAGGATTATGTACAGCGTGCATCAAAAATTTGTCAAAGAAATATGAAGAGCCAATTTATATTGGTTTGGCTATAGAAACAGTAGTTTACCACTGCTCAGTAGTTTTTCCATTTATTATAGTTTTCCAAATATTCGAAATAAAATAAAATATTCAACTTAGTTGGGTTTGAAAAGATTTGAAAATATTTCAAATTGAAATTAACAGAATAACCAAAGTAAAGTATTAAATTTAACATATTTAATTGTAAATATATTTTTTCTTTTTTTTCTACAATGAGCATGACCTAGTACAACCTCAAAATTTAACTTGTCCCCCAAAATTCCTAATATCCCATTATCCCATACATGTACGCCCTTGTCATAAGGGTGGGTCCATCACCTTCATTTAATATGTCATAATACAGGAGGTGCTGCCTCCACAATGAAAGTTGCCAAATACTGACTTGGCAATTTTTTTTTCTTCATCTTATTTCTCGGTCGACGTCATCAACCACGAAACAAAACCTTCATTTGGGTCGAGTATTACAAACACAATTGCACGTCTCACTTTACCCTCTCGAGGATATCTAGGCTTAACCTGTCCCAAATTTAATATTTTGCGTAGGAGAATAAATACATGTATAAACGCTTATCTTGTATGCCACTCTAATTTATCAAATTTAATTTTGACAAAATTCTGTAAATTTTTCTTAAATCTACTGTCTTGGATATTTATCCCAGGCAGGCTATTTATCCCAGGCAGGCTATTTTATTGTCATAAATATAAGCTGGGAAATTAAAATAATCCTTGAAATATCAGCTGCAGCAATTACAGTAAATACGTTTGACTTCTTGTCTGTCAAGGTTTCATTTTCACGAAATTACTAAGATGTTTTGCATACAGTTTACGAAAAACTTAAAATGTTTACTCTAAAAAAAACCCAAATTTCAAAGTTTCATGTAACCGTTATGGGCACAGTTTTTTGTGGGAAAACTATTTTTAAGCTAAAATTCAGACCATGATCATTCGACCAATCACACGTTAGACATGCATTTACTTTATACAACTATGCACAATTTACTGCATGTTATTTTACTGTAAGATTTTACAAATAACTCAATTACCTTTTGACTCTTAAGGACATTAATGATACTGTATGTACATTATATTTTAAAACTGCATTTTCAATTGATAGTTTGCATGCAAGTCGAATAAGTTTTTTATTATTTTAACGATAATGACTTGACCAACGACACGTTAGACGTTATACAAAGTGCACAATTTACTGTACACTGTACGTTATTTATACTGTAAGATTTCACAAATAACAATTACCTTTTGAGTCTCGAGGACATTAATGATGTGTGCATTATATTTTAATGCTGCATTTACAATGGAAATTTGTTTGAAAGTCGTATAAGTTTTTTATTATTTTAACAATAATAATTTTATAAATAACTCAATTACATTTTGACTCTTTTGAGGAAATTAATGATATGTACACTGTACATTATATATTTAAAACTGCATTTTCAATTGAAGATTTGCATGCAAGTCGAATACAGTTATTATTATTTCAACAATAATGATTAATCGATACATTATTATTATTATGACAGTAATTATTAATCTAGCATGCTGTCCAGCATTTTCTTTTGGACTATGAAACGTTAAAAAACCTAGAAACATTGGAATGTTATATCGATTTTCGTGTGAAATTTGTACTTCGATACCTGCGTAACATTAATTGTTCCACATGTATTTACAGTTTATTTCGAGTTATTTTAAACCACCCAGATCTGCAGTACAATAAAAATCTCTGGACCACTATGATACAACAATAAAATTTTAAATATAAGTTTTGAAAGTAAGCATTTTAAAATTTTGCAACCTTAGTGTTAAATTCACACTAAAAATACCCAGATTTCAAAGTTAAATTTATGTTGGTGAAAAAGTGGTCCGGAGATGACTTTTCACGTACTACTCCTAATATTGAAAGAATTCACTTTTTATCTGGTCACTAATCTTTTCGAAAACGGGGACGAATTAAGATGCGAGCAAAGGGTTAATGGGGCTTTGAAGAAACCAAAAGCTGTCAATTTTAAGACTGGTTTTCGTAGCCAAAGGCAAAACAATTTTCAGGTTGTTTTTATAAAGTATTATGTGGTGGCATTGTGTCGTGCCTTGGCATCGCAACTGAGCAGCATTAACAATACCAAATTTGGGTATAATTGAAGGGGGGAAATTCCTGCAACGAAGATAGCATCTGGTAGAGAACGGATTTAATCGGTTAAATCGGTCAAACACGTTACCCCCCACACGTGCCCAATTTGCATAACCCCAAATAACAATGCACAAAACACACCCTGTATGCTCGGCATTGTTTGCTCAGTTGTAGCTAGATTGACAACAGTCTGATAATGATCAATTTTAGTTGAGAAAAAAAGTATTTGAACTTCCCTGCAGTATTACACTGACTCAGTTATTGGATCAACAACGTCATCCACTAATGCCAGTTTGCACCAACTTCGATTAGTGTAAACTGCAATTAAGCATTCCATTCAATTTGTATCTAATTATCAATATAATTAACATCTACTTATCATTATCCTTGATCAAGGGCGGTTAATTTGGGCTTCAATATCACCAATCCAGTTTCAGCGAAATTTGGTGCAACAGACATCATCCTTAAATTTAATTCCCACGTGTCTTAACCTGCATTTGTTACATTAACCTGATTTTTTTTGTGAATTGCTAAATAAGATAATATTTAATTATCAGCCGCACCAATCGTAGTTAGATCAAACTGCTCCCTAATTAAACTATTGATGCTGTACTGCAACATCATCTTAAATGGTAATTAAGGTAATTTGAGATTAGGAAAGATTTTTTTTTTTAAAACTGCTAAATACGATAATTTTTTAATAATCAATTGCACCAATCGTAGTTAGAGAAATTTGTTTCCAATTAAATTACCGATGCTGTACTGCAACATCATCTCAAATGGCAATTAAGGTAATTGGAGATTAGGAAAGATAATGGAGAAACGCTGTAGTTGTCTTAAGATTGCGTTAATTGCCAACTTAATTACTACCATTTGACGAATTATTGTAAACGAATATAAGATTAGGTGTTAATTGTTAATTTGACCTCTTTCCTTTGTCCATCCATTGTCCTATCGCCTTAAATCAAGTTTGATGCAACCCATCGTTAATCTCAGAAATGGTCCATCACCCCATTGCCCATTTCGTTGATCTCCCGATAAAAATGCGATAATAATAAATCATACCCAACATAAAAGCTACGTGTATAAGCAGACCGACTGTACATCTGACAAGTAGTTTTGAGATTTATAGGAGTGACCTTTAATTGCATAATAAATGTATTCAATTCACGCGTTAAATCTGACGTCATCATTTGAGGAAGACTAGAGCAAAATAATAAATACGCTATAAAGTGAACTGAACCAATTGGGATGTTGTTCACGATGAGCACCATAGAGGCTAATCAGCGATTAAGGTTAATCTATATTTTTAATAATCGATTAAGTTTTTAGAGCATGGTGCAACCAGGACGTAACACATCTGAATAATATGCGCCACAAAGTTAGTCAATTTCAGTTGCCAGTAACAATTCCAGAGATTTTTGGTGCAACCTGTGCTTAATGAAAAACAGAAAATACAGAGATTTTAATTTAATTTTCAAACTTAATCTTTCAGTAGAAGGTGAAATTTCTGAATATTTCCGGAAGATTCCAAAACATTCTTTTCTCACTTCAGAAATTTCCTAGAAGCTACAAAAGTAGGTTTTTAGTTAAAAACTCAAAATTCGTTATTCCTATATTGTCAGATTGAGCTTGCTAACTATTTCACACATTTGTCTGTAATTTACCGCATTTAAATATTCAATTCAATTCGTATTACAAACCACTGACGATATTGATTATACTAAACAACTTCAGATAATCCATTTGCAAAGATTTCCTGTTCGTTATGAAAACTTGATTAAGTTTGGCTCATAATTCCACTAATTTCAGGGAAGTTTATATTGCAACTTCAAAGTAAACATAGGCGTCAACGTGCAGTTTGATATCCGAAATCTTAAAGTTTATAATTAACCTTATACTTAGTAATCTCTTTTATCATTTTATCTAACGTAATCTTGCGTTTATTAATCTTGCTTTCACGAAGTTTATATTCAGTATAGTGCATCTATGAAATAATCACAGCAGGGCACTTTTTCAATTTTTTAAATTACCGCTTAGAAGTTGGGCCCATTTTTCACCAATCTGTCGACAATTTCAACTATTTTCAAAACTATAATAATAACATTTCCTCTTAAAATCGACCATAAGCTCGAGGAGGAATTTATTAAAGTCCGTGTAAAACAATTTCAAAACAAATCATGAAAGTATTTTTCCTGACTGTGCAAATCTCTGAATTTCACGAATTTAATGGCAATTTGAAACCATTTTGTAAAGATCATAGTATTCGAATATGTGCCATCAAGTTCCAGCGAATACCATCAGATTTCACCATAAATATTTGCCGAATTCCAGCTGACAACCAGCCATTTTTATCATATTTGGCTTATAGACTATTACTGCATTAAACTAATATCACTGGTGTAATACGATTTCTTCTCTTAAATTGGAGATAAAAATCTTGCATGAATAAATTGCGAATAAATTGCTGAATAAATTGCGGCTTACCTGTGTTATTTAACGTTGAACGAAGGATAGAAGGGGTTGCTCGGACGCTTTGGTAGTGCTGTAATTTCACCGAGAGAGTGAAGAGAGTGGACACTGGACACTGGACAAACGTGGTTTGCCTTAGAGCTGAAGTCGAGACAAACGCTTAATTAAGTATGAGAAACCGAGTCCTTGGAACGGGCGTCGTAAGTAAGGTGCGACTACGCCCTCGTCCGTCGTATCTCGAAAAACAGCACCTTGGACGCGGAGGCTTTTTTTGGCAATTGGGAAATCAGTCCGAAATAAATGAAAACGTCAGGGGTAGGCCTACATGTAACTTCGTCCAATGATCGTGAAAGGCACATGTTCCTGTTTAGGAGGCGTTGCCTAGCAACCGCGTCTACACTATACACCCACCCCAACCGGCATACCTTTACCTTCCCTCGATGGGCGCCAAGTTGGCAACAACTTTATCTTTCACTTGGTTTTCATTTTTGCGCTTACCTTTTAATGTTTTCGCGTGTTATAATTCCGCCATTTGCAATACACGATTTAGAAAAGAACGAACAAATTCGAAGATAAAAAATAATCGAATTCGAGCGCGTGCGAAGTTAATTTGGAATTCGGACACGTGCAATTTTGAAATTAACGTCATCTTTATTTTTTAGATAATGATGGAAAATGATGATTTTCAACCAAAAATTGACAAAAATTAAGAATAAAAATTGACAAAAATTAAGAATAAAAATAAATGAAAATTTCGCGTTTGATTTTAGTTTTATGGAAACTGAAGTTTATTACTTCGTCGATATTAAGAAAATTGGGGAAAGCGTTGATTTTGAACCAAAATTTGCCAACATAAAAGCAATTGACAACATCGGTATTACACGTAATTTTGGCGAATTTGATGTTTGTTTACTTCGTTGATATTTGGTAAATTGAAAACTTTTGGGCTGTTGATTATAGGGAAAATTTTCAATTTTAATAGCAATATGGCTTTCAGGATTTTATAAACCATATATAAGGCCTTGTAAATTAAGATTAAACGGCTTTGTTTCCCAAAACTGGGTAAATTATTACCCAAAATTGGGTAAAAAAGAAATGTGATTTTTCTGTGGGTAGGTATAATAACACACCTCAAAAACACGTTACAATTTATCTTAAAGAGTGCAGGATAAGACGTACTTCCTGTAGACCTTTGTCAGGGTATTTGTCAGGGTACTCTAACAAAGTCGAACAAAATATTAATAGATTAAATAAATTTTCACGATGACGTAATGAATATTTCACCTGAATTGGGTACGAGCAGACAGTCAACGGTCAATGCGTCCTGATACTCTTAAACAATATAACAAATAATGCTATTATTAGATTAAGTCGTTTTATGATGAATGATATCAAAATTATACAGAAAAGAATATTTTAAGTTGGTGTTTTTTTGCAAAATTTTTACTATATTTTCGTTAGTTTCCGAACGTTTAACTTGATTTTTGAAAAAAAAAATTCTTTATGCACACTGTTATTTGAGTTGTATGCTGTGGTGCATGTATATTTGCAAATTTCGTCCACTAAAATTTCTCAGTATCAACACTGCCCAAATTTTGGGTGTGTCCACATTACAGGGTGGCCCAAGAACGGAGGTTTTTCAGCGAATGTTGCACTGCCCTAAATTTTCCTTTTCACTATCCCACTAGGTATCTCCTCCAATGGGAATAGACGTGGGTTGTCTCTGTTCAGTGACTTAAGATGGGCAATTAAAACAATTGATTACGTATGCTGTACACATATTCATCCTCTGCTTCACAAAGCCTTACTTGGAAATAAAAACTTGGAAAACAAGTTGCTATGGTTGAAAATTGCCTAATTTAAACGTTGTCATTTAAAGGAAACCCCCAGCTGTAGAGGCCCCACCACTAAAGGGTGTATGTTGACTACTAAAGGTAAGATCTGAACTCTTGGGTAATGTCATGGCAACCATTTATCTGGAAATTTATTCGACGAGTTTTCTATGCAAACATCTTAGAAAACGAGAAAGATAAACAAAGAAAGTAACACGAACAATTTTCTTCTAGCTTTAACTTTAATTTGTCCAGTAATCAAAACTGCGCAATTGCAATTTATTGTTATCTCGGTGTTTGTTTCTCAACATTTAACAATTTCACATAACTGCCTGACTGACAGAAATACTTTCAACTGAAATCAGTCTACCAAAGAATCACTCGAGATATAATCATTCAATGACAAAATCACTAAAGATTCACCTCAGCTTTTAAAGATTCGTTAAAAATTCACTCAGTTTATGTTTATGAAAGAATCATTGAAGATTCACCTCAGTTTATAAAGATTTATTAAATATTCAGTCAGATTAGGAAAGAATCAATCAACATTCATCCAGTTTATGAAGAATTACTCAAGATTCAATCCATTTATCACAAAATTACTTAAGATTTACACAGGCCATTAAAGATTCATTCAAAATACACTCAGTCTATCAGAGAATAAGCAAAGATTCATTCAGTTCACAAATCGATTTCAATTATCAAAGAATTACTAAAGATTCACCCAGTTTATAAAAGAATTACTCAGGATTCACTCAGTTTGTCAAAGAATTACTCAAGATACAACCAATCTGTTAAAAAATCACTAAAATTCACTCAGTTTATAAAAGAATCACTAAAGATTCATCCAGTTTATGAAAGAATTACTCAAATTCACCCAGTCTATAAAAGAATCACCCGAGATACATGTATAACCATTCTATCAAAGAATCACTAAAGATTCACCTCGGTTTTTAAAGATTCGTTAAATATTCACTCAGTTTATGAAATTCACTCGGTTTATGAAAGTATCACCAAAGATTCATCCAGTTTAAGAAAGAATTTACTCAAGTTTCACCCAGTCTATCAAGGAATCACTCAAGATGCAATCAGTTTATCAAAGAATAGCAAAAGACTCACCTACACTGTCCAAGAATTACTTAAGATTCACACAGTCGATTAAAGATTCATTCAAAATTCACTGAATTCATTAAGAGAATCAGCAAAGATTCAATCGCTATCAAATATCAAAAATCACCTCAGTTTTTCGAGACTCATTAAAGAGTCACTGGATTCACCAGATCTTTCTAAGAATAACTCAGGATTCACACAATCTATCAAAGAAATACTCAAGATCCAAAAAGTAAAAATCAAAATGTATGACTGAAGATTCACCTGATCTCTCATAGAATAATTCAAAATAATTTCTCAAGATTAACTCAGTCAGCATTAACTTAGTCAGATCAACGACATCCTCCAGGTCATTCCTGAAATTTATAACACCTAAAATTATGTGACTATTTCGAATAAATTATAAGTGAAAAATTTCGTTTTCAAACCACCCAAAAAAGCGGAAATAAAATTTGCAAATAAATGCGTTTTGAAGCTCATTTAAGTTTTTTTGGTGGTTATCTTCATCTTTTGAGTGCAATTTTCTTGTTAAGATGCTCATGTAGCCATGCAGCCTCCACCCGATTTCATTAGTTAACTGACCACCGTCCAGGACTTATTTAGTAAGGTGTGAATCCGGTCGAACCAAAGGTCAAATGTGGGCAGAATGTTTGAAAATCTAACGGCGATTTGGGCACAAAAAATGCCAGTTGTCCAGTTGCATGGGTGGACACTTGAAAAAGTTTCTTTAGATGACAAGCTGGTTTTGCGAACCTGTTCAACGACCTATAATACGTAATACACTCCCAGATGCAAATACGAGCCTTATTTGTCACGAAATTAATGTAAGTGACGCCAATTATTACCAGTATTATTACTCTGAAAAAGCAAAACAACTGTCATGCCCACGCTGGCGTTTAGGTGGCGAAAAATGAAAAAAATTAGACATAAGTGCAAATGAAATATGCTTGCACTTATTTGGACCATGGGCAATTTTCCAAATATATACATGTGGTTGGTAAAAACATAACTGTATATTTTTTAGATCGGAATATCTTCACTTTTATACTGCATATATTGTCAAACTGCATATATTTGCTTTTTACTCGAGCATTAGTATTAAAATAGTTTTAGGTTATTTGTCAACATTTGAATTTAAAAAAAAATATTTGAAATTCTTGAAAAACCCGTTGGGTGAGAAAATTTGGGTTTATAAGTTTGAAAAGTGTGGGTGGCATCTGGTTCTTGATACACCCTGTACAATGAGCTATTTTCCAAATATAGACTGTCTTAAATTTTGGAAAACACGTAAATAAATTAACTGTATACTATTTTCCAAATATATTATATTTTGGGAAAAATGAATAAACTGAATTTTTTTAAATTGGAATATCTTCATTTGTATACTATTTTCCAAATATATTATATTTCGGAAAACACATAAATGAATGAGCTGTATTTTTTAATTTGGAATATCTTTATTTATCTACCATTTTTATGCTGTTTTAAAAATATATTGCATCTTGGAAAACAAATTAATGAACTGTATTTTTTAAAACGTTGATATCTTCATTTGGCTACTAGTTGTATACTGTCTTCCAAATATATTATATTTTGGGAAAAAATGAATAAACTGAATTTTTTTAAAAATTGGAATATCTTCATTTGTATACTATTTTCCAAATATATTATATTTCGGAAAACAGATAAATGAATGAACTGTATTTTTTAATTTGGAATATCTTTATTTATCTACCATTTTTATGCTGTTTTAAAAATATATTACATCTTGGAAAACAAATTAATAAACTGTATTTTTTAAAACAGGGATATCTTCATTTGGCTACTAGCTGTATACTGTCTTCCAAATATATTATATTTTAGGAAAAAATGGATAAACTGAATTGTTTTAAATTGGAATATCTTCATTTGTATACTATTTTCCAAATATATTATATTTCGGAAAACACATACATGAATGAGCTGTATTTTTTAATTTGGAATATCTTCATTTGTCTACCATTTGTATGCTGTTTTACAAATATTTTACATCTTGGAAAACAAATTACTGAACTGTATTTTTAAAACAGAGATATCTTCATTTGGCTACTAGTTGTATACTGTCTTCCAAATATATTATATTTTGGGAAAAAATGAATAAACTCATTTTTTTTTAAATTGGAATATCTTCATTTGTATACTATTTTCCAAATATATTATATTTCGGAAAACAGATAAATGAATGAGCTGTATTTTTTAATTTGGAATATCTTCATTTGTCTACCATTTGTATGCTGTTTTAAAAATATATCACATCTTGGAAAACAAATTAATGAACTGTATTTTTTAAAACATTGATATCTTCATTTGGCTACTAGTTGTATACTGTCTTCCAAATATATTATATTTGGGAAAAAAATGAATAAACTGTATTTGTTAAATTGGAATATCTTCATTCGCATACTATTTTTAAAATGTATCACATTTTGGAAAACACAGAAATGAATGAATTGGAATATCTTCATTTGTATACTACTTTCCAAATATATTATATTTTGGAAAACACATATAATAGTGAGCTGTATTTGTTAAAACTTGAACATATTCATTTGTATACAGCGTATATTTTGAAACTGCGTATATTTTGAAACTGCGTATATTTTCAAACTGCATATATTTGCTTTTACTCGGGCATTAGTATTAAAATAGTTTTGGCTTCGTTTCATTTGTCAAGATTTGAATTTTCAAAAATATATGAAATTCTTGAGAAACCCGTTGAGAACTTTTGGGTGGACAAATTTGCAAAGCGTGGGTGGCAGCTGGTTCTTGATACACCCTGTATACGTTCAAATTTAGCAGTGACAAATGAAACCAAAAGAAAAACCTGTTGAGAAAAACCTGAAAAACAAACAAGCCATGAATTTGAAAACTAAAACCACTGTTGTTCTCAATCCTATTGTAAACTGTACTGTTATCGTTTCGTTTGACTTATATGGTAACAACAATAAAAATATTTGCTATTTCCTGGAAAAGGCACACGAACAAGGTCTTAATTTTTGTGTTTTTGTAGAAATGTTTTGACCTTTATCCTCAGTGATACATTGGCTCGAATTAACAAACAAATTTCATTCGACAATGTATGGTAACAAAACAGATCATTTGATTAATCACAAAAAGAAACTATTATTGTTAATAATACAACATTTTTGGGCAACAAAAAACATTGGTCTATTTTAAGAATGAACTGAACGAATAGGCAATTTTAGTTTTTTTCGTTTTTGTGCTTTAACTTAACGACGATAAAAGATTAATGAAAAATAAACAGACCTTTTTATTTTTGGGAAATGATACATGTACATGTATTTAGGAAAGCTCTTTAGATAGAAAGATATTATTGATCTCATTCTTTCAATATTTTATCAAAGGAGAAAAAGCCACACTATTTTCGAGCAAACGTTGCTAAGTTTCATAAAATAAAAATAGAAATATGCGAGACAGTTTCAAGTGCCAGAAACCATGTTTCTGTTTCGGTATAAACACATTTTAATGTCTAAAAATTTCCAATACAGGAAAGATAACACATTAAACCCAAATAAAAAATGTGCTTAGTTTGCGCCATTTTTCTCAGTTTTTAAATGACATGATAACGAACTATTCGCGAGGAATACTAATGAAGATGGGGATGAAATTAATCGAAATACTTGTACAGGATAGTTGAAAATGTAGTATTAGACACATTAACGTGTTTAAAATAAATTAAATGGCGAGCCAACAATCGTAATGTGTTTATAAATAGTCAATAAAAACTATCAAACGACTTCTGAATTAAATTGAATTCAAGTTGCCTTCAGAATTACCAGTTGAACAATTCATGGATGAATTAAAGAAATAAAATTAATTAACACTAAGTTGTCTTTTCCGGGTGCTTAAAATAAAAGCGTAGATAAACAAAAATAACTGAAATATTGGTCGAATTTGTGAAAAAATATTTTGAACTCAATGCGTTTATGATGTCGCTGAAGACAGCTATTTACATTAAAAACAAGTCCCGAGTGCGAAATTTCACTCATGAAACTAAGATGCTAATTATCAGACTTGATAAAAAATTATGCAATATCATACAATATAGAATTACAACGTACTAATTTTCAATAGTAACTCACTGTCCTTTGTTGTAGTTACAAAACTGCAATAAAACTGCAGTTTCAGCAAGGGTCAGCTGGGGTTAACAGCAGCATTGTCTCAAAAAACCTTCAAAATACTTAAACTTGGCTAAAGTTAAACATATCTCAATTTCCAAAATCTTTGGAGTTTCTACAAACATGAAATAAAATAAACAACCACCTCATAAATAAATAAACAAAAATATCAACGTGCTAATGCTGCTAAAACACGAATAAGCTTAACGGATTTCTGAACAAAATTCATCGTATAAAACCATTCATAATGATAACTTTGTCATCATTTTTACATAGTTTTGAATTTTACTTATTTTTGATTTTGAAGTCTCGTACCAGACCGCTAAACCATGCACATCAGATACCTTTCCAAATCTACCAAATTTTTCATAAACGTAGTAGCGAAGGAACCCGATAACACTGGAAATGGGGGTTCAAACCCAAATTTACTATGTAACAAGAATGGAAGCTTACCTTCCATTCTGTGTCTCGCAAGTCCTTATGTGGCACTTTCACTCGGCGGTCATTGGCCATCACTCAAAATGTCTTATAGCCATCGATAACTGACCATCCAAGTTCCGGATTGCAGTTTTCAACTTATAATACTGAGACAGCATACCATCTGGCATTACCTGATGTCATTTTAGACTTGATCTTGTGCTTTTTGCTCATTTTGTCGTTTTTTCTTGTGTTTCCATGTCCACAATGTGCATGTCCTTCTTCGGCTCTGGTTTCGAAGCCGTGTTTGCCAAGGAGTGAAATGGTGAGTCGGCAGGGGTTTCCGAAGGAGATGCCGAACTGCTGTAATCCCCATCAGTTTCGTTTTCCACTTCAGATAACCTTCAAAATAAAATTGTATGTGTGAGTGTAGGAAAGTAACAAGCTAAAATGCGAACTAGAAATCGTTATTTTCTCGCTATTTTGTGATATTTGAGCATGTGGCGACCGCTAGGGATTGTCCCTGGCGGCACTTCTGCACACACGGGCAGGGGTCACACGGTTCGTCGACGGAGA
>JAQGAF010001272.1:0-32991 GCA_034687865.1 Kryphioiulus occultus | reverse complement strand
AGTAATACTGATCGTGTAAGGGCAATACTGATGTATTGATGTTCTATAATGACGATTTTCGGATAACTACTGTTGGTATCGAGATATTGACGGTAATACTGACCTAGTAAGGGCGTTCGTCAGTAAATCTGTCACTATTTCGCCAGCAGCCATTTAAGACGGACGTGCCACCTACGTTGGATTTCGTCAAAGAAATTCGTATGAGAAAACGTTTCCAGCTGTTTTTCTCAATCATCATCGTACCGTTTGCTAGTGAGTATTGAAATTATCGCTAAATTAGCCTCGTAAGTCCCCAAATAAGCTTTTGCATTTCATTTCGATTCGTGGTACTCTATAACCTCACTCGACGAAATCCACGATGATACTGAGTTTTTTGCTGATAGTAAAACATTGACCATGTACATGTAGGGTCGCGAAAATATTGACGCATACTGTCTTTTCTACTGATTCTAAAGTGACTGACAGAATTACTAACCGTGTAGGGTCCCCTTTAGGATAACTTACTCTGTATCGAAATACTGGCAGTAACATTGCAGCTGTACAATGACAGGATTCCCAATTTCTGGAAAGTCATGGACTGTTAGGGAAATTGAGACAGTTTGCATTAGTCATTTGATTAGCCATCGTCTTTTTTAAAAATTTGAGATAAAATCCCATCATTTTTATTATTTAAAAAAATCATGTCAAATATCAGGAAATTGGTTAGAAGTTGTCATGGAGTGACAGGGAAATCAAATTGAGAATTTGAGTGGGAACACTGAATGACCGTCTGGTGTCCGTGTAGGGTCTTCTTTGAAATTTGTTATAAAGTCAGAGTTCTGCCGCATTTTAGAAGTGGTTAAAGACGATTAATTTCTGCTCTTAATTAATATTTTAATTGTTTCGTGGAAAATATTTGTTATTAACTCTCAGTGCCACTCTCAAATAGCTCCAGTAATCTGGGTGCATTAACTCGTGGTTAAGCTATAACATTATGGGCAAGGCACATTTGCAATTATAATGACGAAGGATACTTTGCCAATTTGAATTTTCCATTCTCTCAAATTTGAGCGGTTAGAGGTATTGCTATAATTATTTATTGTTGCGGGACCTTTTTAATGGCCCCTAAACGATTTTCGTAAGGGTGGTAGATGTTTGATTGGCTTTTGTAGCAAATTTTCGCTTTTGATCATGGCTCTACTACATGTACATGTACGTGATGTGCTGCCATCCATGGCTCGTTTTTTGATTTATCTCGTTGAACGCGAGAAAGTGCGTTTAATTACACTCGAATGTCATTTCGCCTAATTGAAGCCGCGTAGCTCGCTAAATTGATGAAAACGAGGAGCAACGCTAAGCCGCCTAATGGCTGATTTTCATTAGAAATTTTCGGCCGTGTGATAATGACAGTTGGTGGCAAATTTAACGAACTCGAAACTTTCGGCAAATGTCAGCTTTGATTTTTAATGAATTTACTCGACGTGGGTTTAGTTGCCGTTGGCAAATCGTGGTTCGTGTAGGAGCGAACGGGGTTTTCTTTGCTATTTGTACTTTTGGTCGTATTTCACTTTATACCCTGCCCCAATCCTCTTTATTTTTTTGGTTGTTAGCTTCTTTTTTTCTGATTTATTTAGCTACCCATCAACGGGCAATCACTGCTAGCCTGTGAGTCATTAGAAGAAGCCCACTTAAGGGGCAGGTCGTTATTGGTCTTGTCTGATAAAGCCATGCAAAATTATTTTTATTGAATTATTTACGTGAATATTTGAACTCTACTTATCTAGTTTAGTCAGAAATGAGCTTATCTGGGTTCCCACGTAACCTGGCAATCCTGGAAAACCTGGGAAAGTCAGGAGATTTGTAACTGGTTGGGAAACCTGGGAAAGTCAGGGGATTTGTAACTGATTGGTGCCTTTACTATGCAAATTGAATAATTATCATCCTGGTAAAAGGCAATCTTTTTTACTTTATATTGGTCGATGGATAAACTCTAATGATCAGGGAAAAATAACATTGTTAACCTGCGAAAGTCAGGGGATTTTATGTTACTATAGCTGTGGGAACCCTGGCTTACATGTACAGTATGTCATATGTACACATTTGTATAGCCGTACTTTTTCCCATTTATTTTCTAGGGAAAGTTGATATTGTATTGAAGGTACAGGGTGATTCATGTGTAACAGTTGTTCTAATTGCGTTGGTCAGTCATAAGGTATGTTGAAATATTTTAGAATGAGTCCTAGAAGTTTTGAAATCTTAGAGCAGATCTTACATGATCCTATAGCTGCGAAAGCCTAGTCGCAAATTGGCCCGTTGCGGATTTTCGCAGTTTTTCTTTCAATTTGGAAATCAGTTCGTGAGCCAAGTGGACCGGAATGGCGATAAAATTAAATGAAGCGTACGTTCGATAATAATTGGACCCAAAATCGAGTTTTACGAGCTTTTTTTTGTCTCCAATTCGGAGTAAAGATCGTGCCCTTTTCACCTACTGGAAGAATGTATTGGCAACGAGCCCTAGCGCTTTTTTATGATATCGTTTCACATTTTCGTGTAACAGAATTTCGCCTAGTTGGTTGTAAACGTTTGAACGTAACCCACACCGTGGCCCTTTTATGGTGAAGGTTTTGATGGCCCGCGACCCCCAACTCTTTAGACTGCAGTTTATCGGCCAAATGTATTCAATCTTAGTTTTTTCCGAGAAATAAATTTCGCTTTAGCTTTTAGTCGGGAATTCTGAAAATGCGATGCTTTTGCCCCCATGCTGATCGATTGAGAAGGTAGTGGCCCAAAATGGTAGCTATAACTTAATCACCCTGGACAGCGTGATCATAAAGTGGACTTAGGTGGGATTGGACGGCACTGCCGACGCTATCTTAATCGATGTAAACAAGGAGATGCTGTAACGACCAAAAGATAAAAGTTTACACGTGAAATTACGTGATAAATCTGGATTTTATTTACATTTTGGATCTCGCCTTTATTGATGATAAAATGTTACACCCGGGAGTTTTATTCGCCTCGCATTCTCGCTGCATGCGCGTAAGATTGAGCCATTTTATACGAAACATTTTATGTACTGGTCAGGATTTTAATGATATTTAAAAGCCTTGTATATCCTTTTATCGTGGTCTCTTGTAGGCTGCATCCGCTGCCTGAATTCAATGAACGCATAAGTCACGATCCCCGAATGTGGTACAAATACCCAAAATTAGATAAGAGTTAGGTAAGAGTATCTTTGGATATCGATACATCTAGATTTGTCAATGAGAAATATGGATTTTTATGGGATTACACGTTGGAATTTACCACGAATGCGTAGAAAGTGTATAGTTGGTGTGTACTGATGCTGTAAAATAGTATCAAGTATTTATTTGCTATTTAATAAATACGACATACGATGATTATATTCAAACATTTTTGCTGATTATAATATATCATGAACTGATAATCAAAGCATCTTCTGTTGAGTGTTTTGGGTAAAATGAACGTTCTGTTAAATGGTTTTGAGTAAAGATAACGTTCTGTTCAATGGTTTTGGTTAAAAGGAACTTTCCATTCAATGGTTTTTGGTAGAAGGAACTTTCTGTTCAATGGTTTTGGGTAGAAGGAACTTTCTGTTCAATGGTTTTGGGTAAAAAACGTTCTACTCAATGGTTTGGGTAAAAGAATGTTCTGCTCAATGGATTTGGGTAAAAAAAAATTTCTGTTCAATGTTTTTGATTAAAAAAAACTGTTAAGTTGTTTGGTAAAAAGGCCTTTCTGATAAGCGGTTTTAGGGTAATGAAGGGGGCGTTCAAGAACTACTTGTATGTCATCTTAGGAGGGGTTCGCCAAATGATTGACATCATTGTAGGTATCTGTTATCCGTTTTGTGCAATTGTTTATCATTATTGATCAAAATGTTATAAAATGCTAGCTCTATTCGTCAAATTTTTGGTCAGTAATATGGTTAGAATTTGGGAGTGGGTACTCTGGAATGGATGACATATGCTGACAAGGGGAGACATGTCTGTAAATCGTAAAAAAGTGATAACGTAATATTTGAACCTGCCCTATAGGCTTCATTGTCCCCGCAAGATGGACCCCATTGCCAAAATTCATCATCCCATTTTGAAACCTTTTAACCCTGGCCATAGCTGGTTGCCAGGCAATTTCCCTTTTGTATCACGAAGTTTGCTCTCAACTTTTCGTCATAGCGATACAGTATTTCCGACTGGGTCTGGGTTAATGAAATTGCTGCCATCCCGAAATGGGGTGGTGGCTCGACTCGTACATAATAGTAATAATAACGTCCTCCTTTCGGCGAATTCTTCTTCTACAGCGTCGTCATGCTTGTTACGTATGGAAATGAAAACGGATGACTTAGCCGAATTCTAGATTAAAATTCCGCCCGAAATGAATGGAAATTGCCTCGTAAAAACACTGCTACTTTTAATCCGAAATTTGCGAGAAAAGCAAAGTCCTCGCATCCAATCTACTTACTGAAAATGGACACCCACTTGTACCTCCTACGAAATTAAAACTCGTATCGGATAAGTTATTACTCCACCGTATATTAAAGCACATTTTAATTAATTTTAAAATGTTGCATTATGGACGGAAATGCAAAATTTAGCCGCTGCATTATGAGCAAATTTTGTATACTTTACTTGTAAGAAATTAAGCAGTTACTGCTGCTTTTATTTCGGAGTTTGCAAATGCTTATTTCCTTCCCTATAAGAATATGAAGGGAAATCTAATGAGAAACAGTATGATATGTTACTCGTGCTCCGGAAACCTCAGTAAAAATTTATATTCAACCTGAAAAACCAGATAAACTCAGGGAATGTTACTGTGTTTTCAACCTGGAAAATTTGAAATTTTTCAGTATCCTAAATGTGTTTTGTTTGTTCGTTATGATTCTGGGGAATCGGCACAAAATTAATTGGATGAATAGTCAACCTCACCATTCGCATAAAATTCAGCTATTTTCAAAATGGTTTAGAGCATGTTAACTGCATTTTTGTTGACCCATAGTTTTTACTTTTAAAATCTCTCAAAAATCCTTCAACGATTTTTATTTCTAAAATAAAAACATTTCTAGGCAAATATACCGAAAACCCTTTATTTCTGGTAGATTTTCGATGAAATGTTCGTAAATTACATCATTGGGGTAAGTTTGTTTGCTAATGTTGACTGAAAACCTACCATTTGGGGGTTCACTTTGAGATCAAGTTTTGCTAAAAATTTCACCTCAATTTACTTATTATTACTAAATAGTTTTCTATAGAATTCTGGCCCACATTTCATCATTTAACTGTATTTCTTGAACATGGAAAATAAAAATGCGACTCTGGGAAACGTGGAAAACTCAGGGAATTTCTTTTTAAGACATTAGTAGTCACCATGGCCACTGAATTTTAATGAAATAATCGGATTTTCACTTCCAAAAAAAAGCTGATTAAAACTTTTAATCAGCGTTTTATCTTAGTTTGACGCTGCTTACCAAATGATTTTTTTCCAAATGTTAGGCTGGTGCTCATCAGCTGCCATAATTATTAAAACGAAATATCTTCGGGATGTCAATTCCCAGCAAACTTATCTGCGATGTCGCAGGTTGTGCTTTTAATTTCGAAATTGGACGAACCCCTTTTGAATACTTTTAATTAGCAACTGGCCGATTTGACCACGCTCCAGCGGTCAGCTTTTAATCAGACTGGACATCGTCTCTGAACATCTGGTATTAGCGCATTTGGCGTTTGACGAGGCATTTATTTTATTTTCTCTGGAAAAAGCAATTTAAGTCCGTCAACTTCATCTGGGCCTGGTCCCAATTTTTGAAATCTGATTGGCCGTCTCATTGATTTAACTTGGCTTTCTTGACAGCTCGCCAGTCTCCCGGAAACAAATCTCTCCGAACAATAATTAATAATTAATTTCGGTGTATTTTCCGCGATTTTGTGTTTACGCATTAGCCACGTTATGTATTTGTTTTGTTTCGCAACGCAGTAATCAGCGCAGTCCCTGGTTGCCACTATTGACTATCTGCCCAAATTCACCGTTGGCTTCAAACACGCAATTATGTTTGCAGTCTCGCAACCATCACGGTTTGAAACTGATGCTGAACGTTGTCTCCAAAACGTCCAATCGCTGGCTACCAACCGTATTAGCGCTAATTGGATCACTGATTAACTTTAATTGCACTCGGTGCACGGTCATTGACTTAATGCTCCTTGGCTTTGCTTGTGGTCAGCTGCAATTTCGCTGATTTGGTTAAGTTTGGTAACGAAATTCATCGTGGACACTGGATAATACCAGCCATTTGCATTTCTACGACTGCTGGCTAATCGTACTACGCCAGCCTTGCTAGGAATGGGGAAACATTTTGAGAAAATTAGTTAATTAGTTGTCCACACATTGGAAACGTTTCCTTTTTCCTCAAGTAAGTTTCATCAAACATGTCATGTTTCCTTGCTAGAAACAAGGTCTCTAGAAACATTTTGAGAAAATCAGTTTCCAGAAACCTTGATTCTAGCAAGGAAACATAAATTGTTTGAGGAAACTTACTTGAGGAAAAAGGAAACGATCCTAAGGTGTGGACAATTAAGGCTTGGGGGGTGTCCTTTATGTGGTGTTATGGAGAGGCAATGGTAAGTGCACCTGTTGAGTACGTGTTATAAAGACGAAAGTTGTAAAGTTTCGCTTATAAAGGTACCTGGAGATTGATTCAACGTGTTGTGATGGTCCCAATAAATCGATTATCTTCGGGTTCTCGTGTGTGGTTTCGTGCTGCAAAAATTAAGTTAAGGTTTTCTATTGGGTTTTCTGCAATTACATTAGGGGCAGGAACTGTTTGGACAAAAAAATGTATTACTTAAGTGATCTGAAAGCCACGGAACACAAAATAAAATGAAATGGCTTTATCTGTTTTTCTGTAGATGAGTAAGCTCGTGAGGCCATCGCATACAGTTGTAATTTTAATTTTAAATAATGCAAAAATGTAATTTTATATACATGTACATGTATTTAACTTTTTCAACAAAAGAGCACATGATTAAATTCTGCAAATTCTTGACATGCTTCAGTTATAAGAGTTCACCTGTTTATCCTTGATAGTAGAATTCTGTACCAGATTAACTTACTAAAATCATTCGATTCAAATTGAATGTTTTCAACACAATTGTCTCATACTGTATGTTGCCCTCGGGGTCCTGCTCATGAACAGTAGTGTTGAAATTAAGCTAATTTGCCAAGAGTAATTTGAAATATGCGATTCATTCATAACCTTTTAAGTAATTTACTCGGTTAACGGTAATATCATCACGTACTCATTTCCTTCTTGTTCTTATACAGTGTAGTTGTCTTTTTTTTTTCGCCCGCGGTCCTACATAAATATATAAAGAAAGCGACATTTAGGAGGACCTTAACGCGCTGAAAACTGAACTTTTCTCTTAATATTTAAGTAGACATTTATCGTAAAGATATAGCGAAATTACGGCCATTTTCGCGAAAATGCTACGAAGCTCATTTTATTTCCTTTTCTTTTCTCACGATGATGCCATTAGGTGAGATGAAAATTGCTTTTTTGTTCTTAACAGATAACGTTATGACTTAATAAGGAGAGTTTTCAAAGGAATCTTTTGTTTCTAATACGAAATTGCGAGTTTTGTGCTACATGCTGGCAGACCTCGTATATTCTTGCTCTTTTGGGGACGTTCAAGTATTGTCATCATCTTAGGGGGATGGGGGTTGACGAATAATTATGGACGTAAGGGGATGTCATCGTTGCTGTTGTTTAAAACATTGTTAAATTGCATCATTGGTGATCCAGTTTTGCAATTACAGTGTACTCCTATATTTTTGTATGACTTTAAAGTACAATATAACTAAATTTACATGTACAGTGGCGGCCAAATGTTTAGTTCCACATTGCTAGTGTATCAAAATGCTATTTTGGACCTAAACCTTTTTTTCTGAAAACTGCTGTGACAAATAAAAACATGGCAGACACATGCATAAATTACTGTTAACATCTGTCACTTCTGGGCCAGTTTTTGAAATTGCTTGTAAGACGTTCACGTAATTATTAATATTACTAAATATTTTTTCATAGATATACGACCTATCCATCATTGGTGATCCTGTTTTTTTTAAATAAATTTGGTCTTCAGCGTTCCTAAATTATTACTTGATAAACACATTTTTGTATGATAAAATCTCCAAATATCCAAATTGTTTTCTAAAAAAATTCCTGTATTATTCAATTATTTTTACCCCTATCACTTTATTTCCTATACAGAGTTACCACTTTCTGGAAAATCAGGGAATGTCATAGAAATTGGGGTAGTTTCGTCAGCTAATTGATTAATCACCATCTTATATAAAAATTGGGATAAAATCCTTTATTTTCTTATTTTTTTAAAGAAAATAGCATGTAAATGTCAGGGAAATGACTGAAAAGTTGTCAGGGCGATCAACTGGAGGTTCTCCTCCTCCTGCTACCTCCATACTGCTTGGCAGACTGCTAGATTTAAATACGATAAGCATATCACAACTAAACCACTTTTGTTAAATAAATGTCTCCATATCCCTCATGATTTAACTAATAGTCTCTCCTTGACTCGTTATTTTATTGACAAACGATATGCAATAAGCTATGGCTGAAGTCTAAACCTGAAGAGCTTTTGTCTTGTTGGCATCCCGATAGATGGCGCCATGGTTGTACACAATAACACAATCCTTTATAAACAACCCAGCGCGGGGGATTCTGGGATAGCGCGTGCAAGCCAAAATTACTTTAGATCTTGGCTTTATGTGCAAACGCGACTAGATTAACGTGTGGATTTTTTTCTTCATCTTCTTAATTTCGAATTTTCGTCCGAAGTTCGCAGCCGTTTTCAATTAGCACTTACCGGCATCTGGTCCTGCTGAGCCTGGCTGACTTTCTTAATTGTTGTTCGCAACAGCGGCAGAGAAATTTAATAATGTCGCCACTCTCTGCATGGGAAACACGAGAGCCTCGGTAACTGACTACAGGCGAGAACGAACGCCTCATGATGTTATCTGGCGCGAATCGTGCACTGTATTTTTATGCGGGACCAGAAAATTAAAAAACAGTAAATTGAAACTTAGCGCTAGTACGACAACGAAGTGAATAAATAATAACACATTCCATATTAAAGAACACAGAAAAATGGAACGAAATCGCACGAATTCGATATTTTCGAACGAATTCCATTTCGAATTTTGTCGACAAGATTTTTTCATCTTTATTTTATCAATAATTTTATTAATATAAAATACAAATCGACATTAAAATCTCTCCGAAAATGCCACGGGAGGCAGATACAGACAGCGAGAAGCAAGTTGTGCGCCAACAACAACAGTTCGAATACCTGCGCTTAGGAAATGGGCGAGGCGGTTGCAGTACGATAATTTAATTGTCGCCATTAAACGGTCATTTTGCGACCAGAAATGCGAAAAGAAGTTACTTTTCTATCCATTTCTGGGCGAGCAACTGCTTGCAATTACGAGCTAACTGCAAGACGGACGGCCGTTTTTACAGCGACCCCCGAACGGATAGTCAGGAGGACGTTAAATTTAGCATTAGTGCAGCGAGGTAATGACTCAAAGTAAATGTAATCAAGGCGGAGAAACCAATAAAGGGCCTTTTATAGGCCCCAGAAACCACTAACGCGCATGCAGGACACAAGCCCTAGCTCGTCCCATGTATATTCTCCTTCTTCTTATACGCAGTGGCCGCGAATGAAGTTCCTACGAAGAAACCCAGCCTGATAATTAAAACATGGAAAATCCATTGCCCGCCATGGCCCTTGTGATCAGACTCCTTCGTCCACTTATTTTGGAGTGAAAGATCTACGGTTTGAGAACCAGCTAGGCACTTTTGAATAATGGATTTTTAGCCCGAATTGTCACTCTCGTTATAAATACACGTAAGTCATGGCTTAGGAAACTGGTTATGCTTTGCCCAGTATTTAATTCAAGTCGAAATCACTGAAGGGATCGCCCATATGTCGACAAGAACTTTGAGCTTTTGTGTCCCACGAAAAATCTGTGAGCTACATTTAATAATGGGACTCTTATCAGACTAATTCTCCTGATATTGTTTGCGGATTTAACACTTTTCAATCGGTTTCAAGCACTAATTCAATGCTACAAAATTTATGCAATGTAGAGATACATTGTCGTCTTTGGATGTATTCAACCAAGTACAGTAGATATTAGTTTAGAACTGTACAGTATGGTCTATTTGGTCTGTCTTTAATTATAGCACTCATCATACTCATTCTCCTGATTTTGTGTGTCAATTTAATGGGAATTTGCAATCAGTTTACAGCAGTCATCCCAAACATACAGTATTGGAGGCAGTATACACGCATTTATAGGATGTCACTGCGATATTTTTCCCTCCTCTTTTGATATTTTGCCACATTTTATGCATTGTAATATTGTAGTTTTAGTTTTCGGAAGTTAGGTTACCTGTAAAACCCATGCGAACATTATTCTGTATCAGATTATGGCGGTTTATTAGATTTAACTATGTCAGAGGATTATAGAGGATATTACTTTTGAGTGTTTGTGTACACAGGTTCTACTGTAATTAACATGAGAATTACAGTAATGACTCCAAACTTACACTATTTCCAATGCTACAGTGTTCATGTAATGTAGAAATATCCTTATTGTAACTTGTGCGATGTTCACCATAGTCATTACACAATACAAGCATGCATGCAGGGTGAAATTGTGTGGCCCTCGTCGTTATGTATTTTCGATACATCATCGAGTTAGCTCAAGGAAAGGTATTTTTTCTGTGAAATTACACCGACTGAAGAAGTTGCAAAATTTTAACATAATGGGCGCCTCCGACGTGCCCCAAACTGATTGGGAGACGACTTTTGATTATAAATTCGCATGAATTGAGGGCTCGTTGCTGCCCCGTGACGTTCATTAGGTTTGCTTCACA
The DNA here is from genome assembly GCA_034687865.1 of Kryphioiulus occultus. Taxonomy (NCBI): domain Eukaryota; kingdom Metazoa; phylum Arthropoda; class Diplopoda; order Julida; family Julidae; genus Kryphioiulus; species Kryphioiulus occultus. Next base: position 22,046 of record JAQGAF010001272.1, on the reverse strand, counting down.
CGTATTTCATATTTCATGGATCGTTGGCTGCGCAAAACGGATCATGGGCAGTCGTGCAAGAATTTTCCTACTCCGTTATCATTTTATCAATTGAGGCTTTGTCATGTACATGTAGGACCGTTGGCAAGAAACCTGGAGTTCTATGGAAACATGAAGTTATTGGAACGAGATAGACTGGGGCAGTTATACGACCAATACATGTTACAGCAATGAGCACTGTTTCCATTGAGAATAGTTTTAAATTTTTTCGATTATATGCATCTGGTCAGTATTTCATCCTTCTTGTGAGACGTTGAGGCTTTTATGGCCGTTTCTAGTACACGTGTCTCGATGTCCAAGGTCGTAATGATGGGAATCAAACGAAGGATCAAAAGCCCAGCAACTGACCCTTAGGTAGTCGACCACTGGTCAGCAGCCGTTGCCATGGCAACCCTCGAAACTCATCAGCGGTTGAAGTGGCAGTTTGGGTGACTCTTTCTGGCCAACTGATATTGGTCGTAGAAAATGAGAAATTTATTGTCCCATTAGTAAACTGGACTTGGTCCGCATCAGATTGGCGTCGCTGTGCTCACCGTTGGCTTTGATGGCTCACTTTGCGCCTTAACCCACCTTCAGTTGACCCCAACTGACCAATGAATACAAACGCGAAGATGACTTTGAATGCAGTTGGACGGGTGGATGACCACTATGGACGTTGAATGACACCTGTAGAATTGAACGAATGAACATAGTCATAGTCACTACCAACCTGAAATTTATATTCAACCTTGAAAACCTGGAAAACTCAGGGAATTTTGAATTGAAACCTGGAATTCGGCAGTTTCAAAAATTTATCTCGTGTTTGTTCGTTATCAGCACAAAAATTATCCCATTAATCAATTCTATCATTCCCCTAAAATTCAGTAGTTGTGATTAATTTTCTGTACAAACTTTGCCTATTGCCCTCCTAAATTACATTAATCCCAATTTTTGCGTTATTGATGATTTTGTTTTATAAAATTCAGCGGCCAGTGTTGCTTTTGTTATTATTTCTGGCAAACGTTTTCGAGAGATTACACCTAAAATTGGTTTTTTTGGTAATTTTTTATTCAGGTTTTGACTGTACTTAATTTCTATCAGTAGCAATAGTTCTGAAATGTTCAAAACCTGACCGTTATAAATTGTCTACAGAGGTACAGATCACCCTTGTAGTCACAATTTAAAACATTAGTTTCGATTTTACCATATATGAACCTTATGTCATACTGTATATAAATTTTCCTCCAGGTTTTTATTTGGTTTCTTTTGCTTTGCATACAGTTTCTTCTCACTGAAGATCATGCTTCAGTTTCATATTCCACACATAACTTGTGAGAGTTGAACTCGTTCTTCTTAACCGACATGGTGTAGCAAAATTTCGTCTTAGTATACCGTAGTTGGGCTATTTAAGTTCAATGCGATTTCAGGTATTAGCTGTAACCCAGGCTGAAAACCTATCTCCTTTGGGATTTGACGAACTTCGTACGTTGTTGCTCTGGACGCTGGAAATTCTTAAGCCAAATACGTTAATGGCTCCTTGAAAATGTACCAGACTCCTGGGAAAACTGTCTCGAAGCTCTGTCGAGCTGAGATTCAACTATCTTACCGAAATAATTGGATTTGTATGAATAAGTCGTAAGATGATTTCAAGAAGTTCTAGGCGGTGAGTGTAAGAGGTCAGTGCAGTCGGTTTATCTGTAATCCTCCTCTCGAATTATTCAATTTTGAATTCTTAAGATGTTCTTTACATGGCACGTATACGCAGCTAAAATCCAAGATCCATAAATTTTCTTCTGCTTTAAGACGTCTTGGCTTGCTTTTTGAGCTGCGTGCGGAATCACTTGGTGTTGTGTCACTTGGCATAATTGCAACCTGAGTTTGTTAATCGTTTGAGTGCAGATATCGTGGATTAGATAGTTGAACCTGTCTAAACTAATATCCAGGTTTAGTCAGGGAAATCGACTTGGAAATTTTGATAAGAATCCTGTATATCCAAAGCTAATGTAGAAATATCATTGCTGTATAGAACCTGTATAAACTAATATCCTTGGGACCAGTGCTGAACATGCAGGGAAATGCATGTACAGTGTTGTTGATTCTAGGTCATATGTGCGTGTTTGAATCTGTTGATCATCAGCTTTAGACTATACAAAAAATGAATTTTTAGCGACTCGTCTTTAATACAAGTTATATTGCACTTTATTAATTTGTTAGAAAGTTGGTTATTGATCGCCTCTTCTTCCTAAACAGCAGCCATTTTTTAATATTGTTTTAGTTTTTAGTCAATTTCTCGCAGTAATTACCATGTGTTTAGTGCCACTTGCATTTTTAACCCAGTTTAGAGCTTCGAGCTGTAAACTTTTCTTTGGCTGACAACTGCTGTTGCAAATTGATTGCCAGTTAATTTGATAACCCGATTAAGATTTTCGTGAAATTTAGTTTTTAAGCCGTCATCAGCAGCATCACTTATATTAAAATGCGATAAGCTCGGGCATAATATTGTTTCCGAGCAGAAAAATATTTCGCCTAAAAGCTCATTATTCAGTATTTAGCAAAGCAATGACTAGCAAGAGTGTCAAGACCCATTTATGTAAATGTCTAGGAGTGCTTTTGGCACGGTAGCGCAAAAATCGATACATTTATTTATTTTTTGCGACTTTTGGCTGGCTTTATTACCTTCCAGCCGATTTATAAATAAATCCATTTTGCTGTTATTTGGAAAAGCTTTCATTCTTGGAGGAATAAAACGTAAATCTGCCTCAAAAATGCTTGGATGTGAAGGCTAGCTTAATATCAGCAAATTTGGGTGGTTTTTCGATCGAGCTCAATATAAAGGAACAGATCGAAGAGTAAATTTGCACTTAAGGTGGGGCTTGGTAAGGAAATTATCCGTGAACATTGTGCAAATATCGTGCTTCAACACTTTCATCCAAGAAAGATTACAATTTTTTTCTTTGCAACTTTGTTGGAAATATTACCATATAACCCGTGATATTCTGGAGTATAAAGCAACAATGGAAACTTGAATGGGGGTCTTAAAGAATGTGCTGTAGATAATTTCTTGAGCTTTGGAATTTTCCCCTTATGAAATTTCGCACACTTTTTCATCTCCCGTCTCCCTAAATCTAAAAAATATCGAGACTCCACTCAAATTGAGCTTTCGGTTTTTATCTTATAGCTGAAACTATCAGATAAAAATCATTTATCTTGTGGCAAAATTATTATTATTCATGATGTAATTGCCATAAGCAGCTTTTTGAAAAATTCAATCAATTTGATTAGTTAGAAACATTGCAAGCTACCTGATAAAATGCATTAATCATATGGCAAAAATAAAGCAGGGAATTCGTTTAGAACTTGAGCACAAAAATGTTTCACAAGAAATATTCAGAATAAGTAGAAATGTTGGTAGTGCCATTAGAATGTTTTTAGGGTAGGCCTACTGAGTTGAATTGAATTGATACCCCAATGATTCAGTAAGTTTTTGCTCACATTGTCATACCAAGATTCATTTTGTTAAAAAATTGATGTTTTTACTAACATTCTTTGAAAAAAAATGACCTATTAATGTTAATTAACTAGTTCAGTGAACATAGTTTTAAAAGTTTTAAGCCAATGTTTTTAAAAAAATTTAAAAATGGTTTAAATTCAATTCTGAGGTTTTCAAAAAAATCAAAATTCAGGATAATGCTAGGGGGCTCAATCCCAATTTGAAGAAGCACTGCTGTGGATGATTTCTTAAACCTACTGCATAGATATTTCCCCTTTTTAAATTTGGTTCCCTGGCAAATTTGCATAAGATCTACTGGGGGATATAAATTTCCTAGCTGGGGTTGTTTTTAATCCCAGTTTCGTGTTGTTTCCAGCTACACGTAGGTTTTGTGCGAGTTGAAAGGATGGGGTTTATCCTAGCCATTTTCCTTTTCCGGGTATTGATAGAGGGCTATTTACTCGCTTTAAAAGCGCATTTGGGGCTAAAATAAATATGTGAAGTATTTATTGCAAATGGCGGCTTCGTGCCAAAGCACACACTGAGGATATCTGGTGTCGTTTTGGAGCAAGTGCCTGTATTTGTTTGAAAGTTAAGACGCTCTGGACCCCACCCTGTTCTTTCTGGCTTTTTATTATTGTTTATTCTGGCCGTAATAGCACTTTAGGTGGCCTTAAGATTGGATTGCTAATGAAATACCATCCAGGCCGTTGTCAAGGAAACCTTACTGATGCCACTTTGAACAGGGCTTCGTTTCGCTTTCATTAGCTTTTTTTCTTTCTTACTTCTTACTGCTTTTTCTCCGTTTTTTCCCTTCGTTTTGTTGACCTTTGTAGTGCCCATTTCCGGTCAGCTTTTGTTTGTTTTTCTCTTTTCTTTCTGCTTTTTGTTGGCCATGCTGAGTTTTATCCTGTTAAAATTTTAGAGGCGTAACGAGTGGCATTATTACGAGATAGCTCCAGGATTTCGGTATATTATTCTTTTAAAAAAAACTATTGACAAAATACATTTCTATATGGGAATGAAAATAGTTTAGATGCCGTTGTGGCAGTGCTTCCCAAACTTTTCTTTTTCGGTCGTTACGGAATTTGACCCAAAGCGATACTTACTTGACCCATATTCATGTACATGTCAGGGTTCCTACTTTCTGGAAAGTCAGGAAATGACAGGAAAATGAAAGTGTTAGGGAATTCGTGAAAATGTCAGGGAAATTGAAAATTTCAGAACTTTTTTTTTGCAAAAATTTCGCCTGCAGCGTGCCTAAATTGTTAGCAAATTTACGAATAGAAATTTATTTTAAAGTTGCCACTGCATTCCCTTAATTATTTCTCGTTATGTTGTATAAAAAAATGTTGCCTTTCGCGATCCTAAATTATTACTATTTCTTAAAAAAATTTTGTATGGCACTATGAGCGATAACCTATCATTTAAGACCTAGTTTTTTTAAATCGCCTACGGCGTTCTTTTTGGTAGTATTAATATTTCATAAAATTTCTAAAGTCCGCAGAAATACAGTACTGTATTGTTGAAATACATGTGTAACTGACTGTTCATTTCGGTACTAATAATACAAATTAATTACTTTGGCTTGAAAATTAATTCGTGTTCTATTTTTGTGGTCTAATGTTGTGTCTCTGTGAAATTTCGTGCAAAATGTCGGGGAAATTACTCAAAAGTTGTCATAGAATGTCAGGGAAATGACTGCAAGTTGTTAGGGAAAGTCAGAGAAATGAATTTGAGAATTTAAGTGGAAACCCTGCATGTACATTTATGTAGTTCTATAGTTGAATTTTATATGGAATTCAATTGGCTACCATTTATCTCAGTGACTGAGTTGATAGTTGGCAATCACACATTGCTTGCTGTCTTGGTAAATTGCCTCAAGACTAGAGTCCTGTTTTTAATACTGCTTCTTCTTACGGATGTTGTGCTTTCCCTCGTGAAACATTTAATTAAATTTAACGTGTTTTGGTCCCTCGATTTCGTGGGGGACAAGCTTTCAGCCTTAACTACTGTGTTTTAATCAAATCTGCAATCCAATGGAAAAAAACACAACCCAGATCTTGTCTACACCAAGCTTTAAGTATGGTGAACCAAAAAAGTCTCTGTGAAGCCAATTCTTAGCATTGAAAATTCTCATGTATGTTTTGAGAATATCTTAGATTTTATTAGTTTTAAGTTTCGTAGTGCATGTATCTCCTTAGCTTCTATTTCCTGTTTATATAGAACAATCAATAAGTATGCCATTCCCTACATTGGCATTGCATATTTTCGCATTTTCAGTGGTCAGGCAGGTCAGGCAAATTTATTTCGAAACATGGAGAAGTCAGGAAAGTTAAAAATTTCATCTCTGTGGAACCCTGTACCTTTCTAGGCATTATTACCTGTTTCTTATGTGCACAAAATCGACACCACAAAATATGCATCATTCAACTCTTGACGGAATTAAAATCCTGCATCAGTACACGCCTCGTTCCATACGTTGATCACCTCCTTATGTTGACCAATTTGAGACGGTGCCTTGGGTGGTCAACTTACAGAGGTTCTAGTGTATCTCAATTTAACGTTTTTCGTTTTTTTTGTGCCTGACCATCTTACCTAGCTGAAACTAACCTAAAACGCCATTTTAGTTAGCTGCCCCTATGTGCCAGGCAATCACTGTCAGCCTCCGAGTCGTTAGGAGAAGCCCACTTTCTCATCGTGTCTATGGCGTAGCAGAGGCAAAGACGTTAATTAATCGAAATATTCGCTCTTCGTCGATTTTATAATTTCGATAATGCGTTGCGATTATGCGCCGAAAGCATGTATTTTCAGACTTTTGCTTCTGAAGTACCTTTCCCATCGGAAGTCCGTTTGGTGCTCCCAAAATCGATAGTTTCGCGTCTGTTCTGGCGTGCCTCTTTGTTTATTTCGTGCCATAAACTACTAATTCCTCTTCATTTTTTTATTTTTACTTCTTCTCCCGTGTTTAAGTGTTTGCCATTAATTTCACTTGTCAGGGATTTCGGTCGTGTGGTTTTTATTTCTCCTCCCTCAGCGTGATGCGTGCTCGTTGGCCCCGCCCCCTGAGCAGCTCTTTTTAACTTGTCCCGCGCCATCTACGTGCTAATTATTTAGCACGTTTTCCGTTCGTGCTCGTAATTGCTACTTGGGACGTTTTTCTATTGGCAGGCTCTGGCTGTACAAAGTATACGTAGTAAACATTATAAATGGCGGTAGACATTTGCATAGGCCACCCACGATGCTTTATTTTTCTAATGGCCTTCGTATTGGAAATGAAATTTCGTGCCAGAACGCAATTTCTTTTGCTTATACACGTCAAAGGGTCCGACTATATGTGAAATTGAAAGTTACTGCTGTTGGCTCATGGGCTCGACTTTGCTAATCAATATTCGCTACTGGGATGCTGCCTGGCCAAATGCTGCTGGCTGCCCTACGTGGTGTCCGTTCATTAAGCAGCTAATACCGTAAATACTTTAATAAAGCCTGGTTGTTCATTTGGAAATACCGTAGAGAGAAAGTTAAGAAACCCTACGTGTGACTGCAATGGGAAATGTTCAAAGCCGAAAGGTCGGTTTTAATGAAACTGATTCGTAACTATTTCCGAGATCTTCTTAAGAGTGAGAACGCTTCATGAACCTATGTTCTACTAAGAATTACAGTAAATCGATATTGGTACAATTTTTTATCCTAAATCAGTCATGTCGCCAGTATGAAAATTGCGAAAAATGTGAAAGATTGATCATTGGGTAAAAATGACAAAGTATAGGAAAGTTTGAAATAGTACAGAAAACAGGAGAAATTAAAGAGTAGGGAATTAGAAAATACCTGTAGAAAAGAAAATGGGTAGGGAGGTGTCATCCCCCTCTATTCCCCTCTATTCAGTTCCTTAATTTCTTAAAAAAAACGTACTCAAATTTGTCAGATTGATTTGTTTTTGAAGGCTAATACTTATAAGAATCTTAAAAATAATGCATTATGTCTTAAAAAATCATTTCCATGAAAATACCCTTGAAATCCATTTTTGGCCGAATGAAAACAAAATGCGTCTACGGCGTTCTCTTAAACATTGATATTAAATTTTACACCATATAATTTTTTACGAAAAACAGGACGTTCATGTTTAACTAATCGGGATGGAGGCCAAATGACAGGGTTCTCCCAAACCTGGGAATGTCATGGAAATTGGAAGCCTGGAAAGGTCATGGAAAATGGATTTACTTTAAAGTTAGAGAAATTGATACTGATACGTTTTACTTACATATAGCTAGTGATTAGTTAACACAAAAATCAGGAAATGACGATCAAAACTATTCTTGTATTTTCAGTGGTCAGGGAAATTGAAAATCTCATCTCTGTGGGGTCCTGAGTACTTAAAAAATATTCTTGAAATCTATTAGTCTTTGAAAGTTTGGCTATGTCAATCCCTTTATTGCAACAATGTTCGTTATTATAGAAATGTCATCATTTGGGGGATGGGATGAAAATGATGACTAGAGCTGAAATGTGTATCAGAACATACGATTTTGTCATGACGTAATACTTGGATGTATCCATATCCCTTGACAGACTGTTTCGTTTAGGTTTGAAAGCTTCAAAGAGCTCCTTAAATTCTCAAACCATTTGGTAAAAAATAAATTCAGTATTATCATAAAGGTGACTCTGTAATTATTTGGTAATTTCCACATTGTGGCATGAATTCTGTGCTAATATACTGTTTTTTTTCTGTACTAATTTCAACATCCTAATAAAGCGAAGGAAAACGGAGTATTAAATAAAGATGGTTTAATAAAACTGCTTGCGGGGCTTTGAAGTAGCAAAATCATTAGCTAATTGGGCATCTACGCAGTTTAGGTTCAGAATTTCAATTGTTCGTATGCAGTTGCAGTAAGCATATGATCCTGATGATGATCGATTAATCCATTTAAAATGCAGATTTGGAACATTACGTGAACACGAACTGAATGTAAATGCAGGCTTTGGATGCATTTGTTTTTTTTTAGTTTGAATGGTATCAGTCGAGCATTTATTGGCTAGATTTAATTTGGGCACTAAACCTGGATTTCCACGACTTCGATCTATTATCGCATTTTCCTCACAGACTCACAAAAAACCCTGCACCTAAGCCTACGATCCCTAATCTCTTATTCATTTAATTGACGAATGTATTTATTGCGGTTGTAATTTAACCTTTAGTTTACCGTGTTTTTTTTCTTCCGTTTCTAGGTTGCTGTTTTGTTACATTTTATACGAGGAAAGCTGCTTTGGATGCACAAAATGCCCTCCACAACATTAAGACAATGCCTGCGGTAAGTGAAATGGAGCTTGATAGCGATTAATTTGTTAAAATTTAATCTCCCTTTTTTTAATCGCTTCGCTGCGGATAATGGAGATGCCATTTGATACACTTTCGTGCCTTTTTTATTTGACGATCTCAATCGAGCGATGTTAACTCAGTGATGCATTAGGGGTGTTTTAGCTTTAATCTAGTGTCATCCTGGAAATTGATTTGCCAGCAATTAAACAGCAAAAAATGCCTAAAGTTGCGAAGGTGCCTTGAACGTCACATTTGGATAAATGAGTGTAGTTACTGCTCCAATAAAATTGTGGTACATTTCAACTCTGCTCCTTCAGTAGTGTTGCTGTCTATAATGCTAAATATCGGAAATCAGAAATAAAAAAGTTACACAATATAAATTAATCTAACCTAACTCAACGTCACCCTTTGATTCCCAACCGTGGTGTCACCCCTTTTAGAGGTGCAACTTTAAAGTCGAAGGGATAATGGCTCTCTTGTAAAATTATTACTACCTGGGATAATGCTATCTTGTAAAATTATTACTTCCTCCCAACAATAATATATTTATATACGTATACATTAAAATCCGTCATTTTTTGCTGATATTTTTCAAAAATTTAGCCTATGGCCTCCGGTCATTATTATTTTTAGGGCTTTTTTTAAAAAAAATTCTGAAAAATTCCATTTTTCAACATCGGTTTTTTTAATTCTTAAGTTTTCCCTTCGCTATTTGCATTTCTAAAAATATTTATTAGGAAAAAACAGTCATTATTTCTGGCCGCGTTCTTCTAAAGTTAATTTGCCTAAGTCGTTTTATGATAATATGACGTTATAATAAAATAAGGTAAATAAATATGCATCGTGTTTTCCAAAATGTGTACTACAATCTATATCATTAATAGTCACTAAATATTTCCATCGTTATTATTTAAATCGCACCTAAAAATCGTCACAATCTGCATTTCGGACAACGTTTTTTTATTTAACTCGCACCTAAAACTAACTCCCTTGAATAACTAATTGAATAATTCCTTGAATAACTAAAGATTTTTTTCAAAAATGAAGAATGCAAACCATTGTTTTGTGATATAACATGTTAAAATTTCGTCTACACCGTGCATTTTTTGCTGCTTTCTTTTTATTGCGGATATTTCTCGAAGTAATTTTTATAATTTAAGTCATCGAAAACTTCATTTGACTACAAATAAAAAAAACCGTATTTGGACTCCACATAGCTTGAAAAACAATTGCTAGCTCAAATCCAAGAAAATTGAAGCCACCAGGTACTATACCGAAGTAACCCTCAGATTCCCTTCGTCCTGTACAAATACTGTACAAATGCATGTGTAAATTTTACTAGATTAGCTACAAGTTACCCACTTGTGGTGAACAACAGTTTGCTGCTCGAAAATTCAATCTTTGACAGAAATCAGTTTTATCGCGCTTTGGATACCCCGAAAACTAATCGATGGGGCCCACCTTCCGCTATTTTAAACGTGGAAATCAATGAAATTGGATGTAAACGCTGAAATTTCAGCTCAATTTCTGTGCCTTCTCAGTTTGCTAACCATTTCAAGGGGCATTTGTATGCATGCACGTACATGTAAATGCAGTTGAATGGGTGCCACGTTGTCGGTCTTTTATTTGTTGACAGCTGCAGTTGGCCGATTAATCTCATCCCCTGTAATAGGCAATCATGAATATTGAATTAATGCCAATTTTCATTTTAAGCTGAAATACGCTCCGTTCTGTGGCCGTTAACACAAAATGGAGCACTGAAAGCTCTTTCAGAAGGGCTGGCAACTGGTACTAATATCAGGTTCCATCATCATTATCAAGAGCATTAGACTTTGGCGAAAATAGTTTTGGTTTTCAATAGACCAGCTGGGGAACATCTTTTGAATAATGCAGTTTTATGGCATGTTGCACCAAAATCCTAATGCGCCATTTTAGCACCTTTTAACGGTCATTATTTAATGGTCGGTATATCAGGTGATCATGACGTCCTACCCTCATTTCAAAAATCAACTTAAAAAAATTACGGGCTCCTCATTTTCCGGAAAGTCAGAAAAAGTAGGGGATTGCAAGGAAAATGAAAGTCATGGAATTCGCGAAAATGTCAGGGAAATTGAGATATTCAGTGCTGCCAAATGTTTAGGACCAAAATGACATTGATACACTAGCAATGTGGTCTTAAACATTTGGCCACCACTGAAAAATATAGTTAATTGTATTGTTACAGATAGTTAATTTTAATTACATGTTTAATTACAAGTCTAGGAAATTAATCGAATTGGCTGGGAAATTGAGTTGCAAATTTTGGTATGAACCATGCAATACTGTAGATGTATGCGTGTGTTATGCCTGTATTTTTAATCACCCATCCTAGCGATTGTGAAATATGCTCGGTTGTAGAAAAGCAAGAAAATTTCCAGATTTTCGCTGAAAATATTTTCACTGAAGATTGATCGTGCTTGAGAAGTGCTTGTTTCAATTTCGAGCTTGGTGACGTAGATGGGAAGGGACAGGGAAAAACACTATCTGGAGGATTCAGAAAAATCTCGATTATGGCTCATTCGATTGCGGTAATGCGTTAGCATCTTTGCCTCGACCTAAACTAGTTTTAGGAAGCTCGGTCTCGAATTTGCTTTTGTTTCTCAATCCCCAGTTACTGCATTATGACTTAATTGAATTGCAAAAAAACGATGTTTGCGACGTCTGTAATGTCCTCAACTGAAAATTGAGATCGACAAGCACTGCCACAGGTAGCGCATTAGCGACGAGAAGATCCACTATGAGTCTTTGTGAGAGAAAATGAAATAAATCTGAAACTGCTTCCATACGGAAATGTCCATTGATGGTAGAAACGTCTTACATGAAACTATCTGACCGATTTCGACCATGGTGGCTTCTAACCTGGAAAACGTGGAAACCTAAGGGAATTTTATATTCTAGCTGAAAAACCTGAAAAACTCTTGGAATTTAGAATTGAAATCTGGAATTTTTCAGTAACAAAATTGTATCTCGTGTTGGTTCGTTATAATTCTGAGAAATCAGCACAAAAGTTATTGGACTAATAATCCGTATTTTAAGTATTTATAAAAAAATCTGCCTGTATTGCTCCTAAATTAATGTATTTTTGGTGTATTTTTGCACTTGTTGCACTATTGGTGGTTTAGGTTAAAAAAGATAGTATTTCTGGAAACCGTTTTCGAGAGGTTGCACCTAAAATTCATTATTTCAGATAATCTTTTTTAAGTTTCTTTAAGTTTCAGAAATTTCTGTATTTCTGATATTTTCAAATTTTAGAACTGCATTACTGTTGACCTTGTTTTTATGAAAAACCTTAAAAATGTTTTCAATATTATTATTTCCAAAAAAATATATACAGTGTATGCACCGAAAATCCATTATTTCTGTTAGTTTTTAGAATAAATTTTCGCAAAATCTATCATTAGGATACGATTGTTCGGTAATGTTGAGTGAAAACTTACCACTTCAAATCTCGCTTTTCAAGTATTTTATCTACGTTTCCTTATTAGTATTGTTGCTAAATACGTGCATTGTTATAATAGAATTGCAAATAGAATAGTAGCGCACATTTATTTGTTAAAATATGTTTTTTGAACCTGGAAATTTTAGACTATAATCATAGAAAACCTGGAAGCTCAGGGAATTTCGTTTTCACAAATTAGTAGTCAACATGATTACTGATGTTCAAACTTCAATCCAGCTAAATTTAGTCGTAATAGATTATACTATAATGCATTAACAATTAAATTAAATTAGCTGTCTCGAAAATTCTCGTTGCGTAGCTTCAGGACTGTGAAATTTTTTCTTGCATCGGTTTTTTCCTCGAAATTCCGTCAATTTAATCATTTTTTTGCCCTGCAACACCAGACTAATTTATTTGCTCGAGTTTCGCCATCGTCTAATCTACATTCGTTCGCATTTGATCTCCTATTTGATATTCATCTCGTTGCAACACCGTGAAATGCATTAGCTTTTCTTCTTTGAAATCATCCTAAATATTCTTACTGTGGTCTGGCCTTATCTTACGTACATGTAGCTGCTTCCCAATTACTTTTCTTCACTTCTTCGGCGTTTTTTGGCCTTTCTTACGCGATTTCTTAGCAAATTTTTGCGCCGTTTCTTTATTTAAAGTAACGCTTCCTGCGTTTCTCATCAGAAGGAGAAAATATTCAGAGTGCATTTTCGGTTTCAAAATACTCGAAAAAGTAGATGGAATTGCAAATACCCCAGACTTGAATTTGCATACAAAAGAGATTCCGTGGTTCGTTTTTGTGTAAAGGTTTTCGCCATCACTAAGAATGGATGAAAATTGGCTGCACTCGGCTTAGGTTATCAGCAACATTTTGGTTAAAAAATAGCGAAATATATCTCGAGTTAACGAAAACCTCTTCTGAGAAACATCCAGATTTTCATATTTATAATGCGTCTATCTTTGACGATGGGGTCACCAGAGTCAAGGGAAATTACTGGCCGATGTATTTTCACTAAATGTCTGTCAGAAATACGGGAAATGAGGTTAAGTGTAAAACTTACAAAAAAAAAGCCGTTACATTGACCTACTCAAACTAACATTGTTAGTTTGGGTTGCCCCTTTAAGATGGCAATCCTTAGGTACACTCTCGTATGCATGGTTTGCCATCTTTAAGGAACAGGCTTGACTGCGCTTTATTATACGGGGTTTTTCGAAAAAACATGTTGCCGTTTTGATCGTTAATTACTTAAAAAATAAACTGTATTTCGATTTAAATCTTTTGTATCGGCGGGGGGGGGGAAAGTGGATGAAAAGGGGTAGAGGACTTGAGGTGTGTGAAGAATTTATGAATCTGAGGGATAGCTGTGACGTATTGAGGATTCCATGTTTCGTAGCTATTTATATGAGGAGCTTGGGGGTGAAGAGTGAAGAGCTTGATGAATTACAGGGTAGAAACCTGGTTAGGATCCTATTTTATTAATGTTTTGAGGAGTGAGGAGTTGCAGATTGTGGTGTTTTCGTCGATTAATAATCCTAGCCATGAGGAGTAAAGTGCGAGTAGTGAAGAATTGATTACAAATCTGTTTCATAAACATTTCATCCTCAATCCTCAAAATGTGTGAGGATTGGATGATTGGGGCATGAGTATAGTGAGGATTTGATATGCTGTTGATCGATGGGAAAACTCTGAAAGGCCAGGACAGGGTTCATGCCGTCAGGGAAAGTCAGGGAAATCTTGACATTTTGACCATTAAGTCAGGGAAATTCAGGTGGAAGTCAGGGAAATTCATCCTGTCTGTAAATTTGTTGTGGCACAATCATTTTGATTGGTAGAAGTGTTTCATGAAAAGCATTAGAAGCGCTGTATTTGTAATCTACCTTTTCTAAAAATTTCGCCTACTGCGTTTTCATTGTCATTTCTTATAATTATCATTCATTTTTCTTATAAAAAATTCACCTAAAATGCATTATTTTTGTTTACTCCAAAAAGTGTCATGACAGAAAAAATACAAGAAATATAGTTAATTGTAGTGTTGCAGATAAAGTTAATTAATCAGATTTGGTCAGAGAAAGTCAGGGAAATTGAGTTGCAAATTTTGATAAGAACCATGTATTTGCAACTTTGACAACTATGGTACATTTCAGTTTTTATTGTACGTATAATTACTTCAATAACAAAAGCTTTTTCCCATTCATAATTTAAAATAAAAATTGCATTCCTAAACTTGCTTATAAGTCGACGTGTGGGTTCTCAGATATTTTGCATTTTTATTTATTTTGAAAACATCCTTCGATTGTTGGAAATTGCTTGAAATTTATTGCGATTTCGGATGGGGATTTAGTATGCCCAAAAGTTAGTATGCATTCCCAAAAGTATCACATCTTCTGGTTTGTGGTGACTTGACAGCAGATTTGGGTCCTAATTAATTGATGGCTGGCATTGCATCGTTTGCTTCTGATTGATAAAGGTCCACCTTGGAAGGGTCAGTCCATTTCGACACTGACCACTTCACGAGCAAAATGCGTTTCTCTCACTCACTCTCTGTCTAATGCAACTCTTCTGTTTCGTACAAATTAAGGTTCTGATGACTGCCATTGTCTCATGCTGTTGTCAATCCCCAGCTATTTTTGGCCTCTGCTGGGAAGATCACTTAACCTTTTCAGTGTTAAGATTATGAGAGTGAAGGAGATAAGAAAGTGGCTATCGACACCCTTCGAGGAGAAGCGTTTAGTTTTAGTGGATAATTTCATCCGTCACTCAATGTTCGCCCAAGGAACAGATCCCTTTGGATCTCTTTGGACACATAGCATATTAAGGACCCAAAATTGTGGAGGAAAAAAATTGCAAATAAGAAATGCATACTGTATCGATTTTACCCAAGACCTGGGCTTCGAAGATACTGGTATAATGTAGATATTCGTGAAAAATTGCGAACTTTTTCTTTAAATATGAACACAATATTGGGAATGAAATGATGATTTACTCAAAATAGCTCTAGGGCTAGACAGGGGCCACAAGGATTATCCGAAAATATTAAAAACGATAGACAGACCAAAGCAAAGTTTAAAGTTTGAAGATATAGGACGAATAAAACCTAATGCTCTCACTCGCAATGGTCAAATTTTCAAAAATTTCAGTAATGGTGAAAAATATCACGATAAGGCATGTATGGACTGGATGAATAACTATCTTAATTTTTCGCGTTATTTCAATTTGAAGGCTTCCATATTTACTGAGGCCAACTGAAAATCCAGACAATATAACATGAACTTAAAAAAATTAGTGTTATGTACTAACAACTTAAACGATATGGCCTTATTTGCTATTATTTTTATATAATTTAAAAAAAAATTGTGTAATTTTACATGATTTGCATTTGTTTGTATGTTATAAGGCACATACAAGCCCTTAATCAGTTCTGTGCCTGTTATAATTATATTGTAACTGTATTCAACAAAAATTTAATTTAATTTAATAGAAATGTGCATGAAGAATATAAAAATGCAATTTCGTTTGGGCAAACTATTTTTCAAGTTGATTGTAAAAGTTTTGACCCACTGCCAAATTTCTATGATGGCTTCCATCGAAAAAATATTAATATGCAACTAAGTTTTTCTTGTAATTGCGAGTATAATTAGTTAATAATAACAGCCCAAAGTTCACGCAGAGATTGTGTTTGCTGTAACAAATTTATACGTCGTAAAAATTTAATAATTATGCCGTTTTATAATCTAAAAAATATTATACAAGTTTAAAATATGATTAATAATATTATAAAATATAATAAGCATTGCGTGAATTAACATTCATATAACAGGTTTCATATAACAGTTAGATAATTTGCAAACCACTCGCAGATAGGGTAAAGTTGTACTTTTTGTTGTACTTTATATAATGTAGGTACAACCTTAGTTATTTCAAGAAAATAATCTTTTTATTTTTTAATTACGTACATTTTTAGTTTTTTTTTTAATGTCCCTTGTGGATTTATTGAAAGAAAATATTCAGTGAGA
This sequence comes from Kryphioiulus occultus, assembly GCA_034687865.1. Lineage (NCBI taxonomy): Eukaryota > Metazoa > Arthropoda > Diplopoda > Julida > Julidae > Kryphioiulus > Kryphioiulus occultus. Next base: position 5,720 of record JAQGAF010001272.1, on the reverse strand, counting down.
TGTATACATGTAGAATATTTATGTGAAATGCTTTTATATGGGAATATTTATGTGGAATACATAGGAATACGATAAAAAAGTGCAAATAACGGATTATTTATGTTAAACTGTAAATATCGTCATACTTTTCATCAGCAAAAAATTACAAGTTCATGCCTTGACCTCGAACGGCATCGTGAGACTATAACTAGTTTTTATGTCCTCGTGTGTTTTCGCCGTAAGTTAGGGGTAGTTGCCATATGCCTCAATAAGAACAATAGTATTAATTATAATGCAGGTCCATGATGCGATTGTTTATACTTATAAATGCCACACATCCGCTTCATCTTAAAGCGAATTAGACCGAGCTACGTACGAAATTAACCGAGTGGAGATACTTAATTGTCAATCACGAAAAAACAATGCACCTAGGGCACGTCTTTAATTCGTGAAGGTATGTCCAATTACGCCCATGCTGTACACCGATAATATTAATTTATGGTGCTTAAACTGGCACCGAAAAGGTTTCCACTTGTAGGTTTTTGTAAATTTCAACTTGGCTGCATGGGTGGTCATTTCTGTAGTATGTTCTTTTAAATGCAATAGGTCTATAATTATTTTTCCAACTCAAAATACTGTTTTTATTCGCGATATGTGCCACCAAAATACATGTACATGGATGTTTTGAACACACGTTACCATCTTTTTTCGACCATTAAAAAACCAGCATTTGAGTTTCCTTTAGCTGCCATGGGAAAGTCAGGGGAAATTTGAATTTTTTTTTTCAAAAAGTCAGGGGATTGAATTATAATTTCAATCCAGAATACTGGGGTTTTTAGGTGAAGTGAACCTTCGCACAATGAAATTGGGTCCTTTTACAGTAAAACCAGTCTAAAATAATACTCTTGGAATCGGTGCCAAGTATTATTTTAGACTGGATATTATTTCAGGCAGGTCCCACTGCAGACAAGGGTCCAATGCCTTGATTGGCCCTTTTTATTATTTTAGAGAGGATATTATTTTACACAGGATTATATTAGATAGGTTCTTCTGTATTTGGTTTCATTATGGCAATGTCAAAATTTGCTAAATTAAAATAAATTCCGATTATCTGAGTACTGAAATTAAAAAGTACATTAAAACTTTGATGTTGTTTGAACTCCTTTATTATTCAAATTCAATACAGTTAATAATATTTGATTAAACGCGCTATCTATATTAAAGAGCAGGTTTTTACTTGTAATTTGTTATTGATCGCTGGGAAATCTCTAAATGTCAGGGAAAATAAAATTTTTATCTGAAACAGTCAGGGGATTTTTTTTGTCACTAAAGCTGTGGGAACCCTGTATTTCAGTTTGAAATTTAAATTTAAATTTGCCGCTCAGATATACGATTGTTGATTGGTCGAATGGAGTCACGTGGAGGTGACGCACGTGCATGGTAACCATGGCGACCGTGGTACGTCAGATTCCATTCTGGAAAACGTTCGATTTCGTAATTCATTTTTTTTTTCAAAATGGCATAAAATGTGAAAAACTCGCTAAATTTAGATTATTTGTATATCAACTAAAACAACCATTAGCAGGTAATTATTATCTTGGTAGTTCAAAAATCAGAGTTTAAATTGTATATTTGATGATTTTAAGTACAATTTAGCAATGTGCAGCTAGATGATTCCGATGATCAGCAATTAGTACAGGTTTATAGTAATCATCAGAATGTTGAAACTACATGTATGATTTTGAAAATATTTCTGAAAGACTTAATTTAGTAAATACGTCTACCTGATTTCTTTACTTCTTCTACGATTTCGGTGGATCTTTTATTGCCAGATTAATGCGAGTATAGATGGAGGATGCGGTGCATAATGTATGATGTTTCCTTTTACGATCTAAATGGCTGCTCAAAGGAAAACTCCATTTCCATTAAGATTTTTTAACTTATTGAATTTAAGCGATTTAAGCTAGCGCATAAAATTTTACTAAAACTTCTATGCTTATGTTTCGGCTTAGCCAGAAATGCGCTAGCTCTTCGATTTTCTTGCCCTTAATCCGCTGCCGATACGAAGATGTGGCCTTACTAAGTTATAGTTTCCTAATATTATTTTTTTTATTATTTCCCTAGATATTGCTTAAAATCATACCCATTCGGGCTGCAATTTCATGCGCTGTAAAATTGCAGCCCACGAGTGAAATGACTATCGTAAAATGCAGTCATCTTTGGGGATTTAGAGCTACAATGTTTGCACTAGTTGCACCAGGGAGCGCTGCCATTAAAAGGGATGTTAAAAGCAATATCCATCGAAACTATCCAAACTCAAATAAACGTTCTTGTATTTACAGTACATTACAGTAGTAATGACTTAAGATATGCCGGAACATGTACAATTATTTACGCTGTACTCAATTAGTTATTACTGGATTTTTTTGATTTTACATACATGTAGATGCATCATTCATACAAATAAAAAACTATGCATTTAGATTTATACACGAAGTTCAAGTAGCGAAACATATGGTCTTGAGATAGGCGACCTAGCAAGGTTTAGGGAAAGCTAGGTATGTGTAAAATGGTGTGGGGAAAGAAAGTCAGATAAAATTTCCCTTTTTTTTTGCTGGTATGTCAGGGAAATTCCTTTTTGAGTAGCATATTATTGTTAATTTTTCAATGAGGTTCACATTAGCCAGTGTAAGTGCCATTTATCTTCCAGGCTTTATGGATAACCCTTCTGAGGTTTTCTAAGTGAAATGTGCAAGAATTAATACACGTGCAAAAAACAACAAACACAACTGAAAACAATGTTTCAATTGTTCATAATAATAATTTTACTCATTACGCTGTGCCCTGATAAAACGCAATGGATAAGCTCAAAAACTAAAGACTGAAAACTTTACCATAAGGCACTTTAAGGTGTTTTAAAGTCTCTGGATTTTTACCTTAAAATGAGGATTTAAATGTGGACGTTGTGTCACTAGATACTGTAGGTCTATACACGGTAGATTGTGCAGATTTGCTACTTGGAAAATGAGTAAAACTCAAAAATCAAGGGCATTAAACGTCCGCAAGGTCGTCACTGCCGCAAGGTACTTTAAGGTGCCCTAAACAGCCCAACCTTAGTCTTTACGTTGAAAAGTGGCTCCACCTTCACAGGTACGGTACAGTAGAACCTCCAAAGTTGACCACTTCCCCATGTTCACCACCTCCTATGTTGAACACATTTTTAACTGATCTGACGGTCACAACTCACTGTAAAGGTGACCTCTAAATGTTGCCCACCTGCACTTCTGTATGTTGTATGTTGACCACTTGGACTATGACACACAATGTATGCTTACCACACAGTCTCAACATATAAAGTCATGGATGCTTAAATTTATTGGCTGCTTGCAATGCTTGCTGTATTATGAACTTATACCGCACACCCCTGAACAGTAGCTGCCTCTATAGAGGTGCAAAAGTTCATTTTGAACCCTTTGTTTTGCTGTATAAATTTGCAGAACATTAGCAATACTGGTACTGTATTATGACCATTTTAATAAGATTATTCATAAATGATGAATGATTACGTAACATGTAAGTACATGCAGTACTTGCAGTACATGCAATTCACGGAAATAAAATCAATGTCAGTACTTGCGTCTTGGAATTCACGAATAACGTGTTAATAACCTTTCTCCACTGCAACATCCAATAGATCGAATGCGAACTGTAATTTGGATCGAGTGAAAAGAATTCACGGTCAACACGATTGTCTCCATATGCTTTTATATATGACAAACGTAGCTTATGTGCATTGAGACAACTTTAGTTTCAAACTGTATTGACAAACATATTTGAAAATGAATTTCTGAATGCATTTTAAAATGGGTTTTAAGCAGTTTTAATGCATAATGGAATGCATATTGAAATGCATTAAATTGTGTTCGAGAATGTCTTGTGTAATGCACCCGGTAATGAAGTTAATTTACGTTGAAGAATGCATTTTACAATTTATCTTCCATGCATTGTAAAATGTCAAAAGCCTCGCGATTCATTTGATGATTGCAAGGTTTAAAATTCGAAATTATGAATTGAAAAAAATCATCTAAAATATTAACTAAATTAGAACTGGCAATGAAATGAAGTTCAAAATTTAAAAATACATCAGTTTCATTCTATTCAATGCAGCACACACAACTTTTGCAAGTAAGTAGTTTCAAATCAGCTTGAAAGACAAGTCAGTAGATTTTAAAATACATTAGTGAAATGCATTTTTGTTTAAATTATCAAATGTTTTTCGTGTTGCGAAAAAAACGACCAATGCATTTGCAATAAATTTTGCAATTCGTAATGCCTTTCGCAATGCATTTCCTTTCCATGTGGGAAAAATAGAAGTACCAGATGACGCTTCCTATTGCAGAATATTCTGGAAATGTCTTGCCTGCTTATGGTCTAACCGAGTTGTAAAGGTTTCAATCGCATTGAGACCGTCTCCACTGCAACATCCAATCAAGATTCAGCATCCGATCTAGCTAAAATGTTGTAGTGGAGAGAGTGGTTTCAACAGTTTGCACCAGAAAAAACGCAATTATTGACGCTTTTTTCACATTGGAAGTCTGGTGGCGCTACAATCGCTGTTAGGTTAGGCTGCGCCATTTTGCACGTAGGTTAGGTACGAAGCGTGGTATTCTTAGCCTTATTTACGACGCTGCTGCAGCAAGATTTCAAAATTCAAAAATGGAGGGAAAGGGCAATAAATTTTAATTTTCACGAATCTCAATTTTCCCCTCGTCCAGGCCTCACGAGAAATCAGAAAAAAGAAGGTTAGGGCTTTTCGAATAATCCTCCGCAACACGTATTCTCGCAATCGAGTTAGGATTTTGAGTAACGGCCCCATGACCACGTGATATGTAGATCATTTCGCCCGATCCATGCCAAATGGGAGGCCATAATTTCCCTATAAAACCACGAATATCAGAAGCGAAACTATTGGAATGGAAAAATGCGCTGCGCATTATCGGTCCCTAAGGGACTCCGTAGGTCACTTGATAATCACCATTAAAGGCCTTATTTAGCCCTTATTTCGCGTATGTTTGGGAGGAGGATTTCGAATTCTGGACTCACCGTGGAGGTGGAGGATTTAGAAGATTTCGGTGATGAACAAGAGATGGACTCCAGACAGTTTCGGACGTTTCTTGCCAATGACGAAACGAGCAGCGCCACCTAGAGGGAAAAAAAGGACGCTTTAGAACAGACGAAATACCGCTAAAATAAGTTATGAAACTCACATATGAAATTGATAATTTTTATCCCATGCACCTACTGGGTTTGGTATTGGAAATTCCACAACTTCAAAAAATTGTCCATGCCTTTTTGAATATGGGGCCATTCAAGTTTATGTCATGACTAAACGGCGATTTTCAGAAACATCATCTACCACAGTTGAGAAATTATTATTGGCCAAAAAGCACGTCGTAGACGAAATGTTTTTGCGAAAATAGGTGACAAATGAAGAATTTAAACTCAATGTTTTATTTTGTGAATAAATCAAAAGACAAAAATTCCATGACCCTGTTGTAAATTTCATGACTTTTCCATGACTTAAATGACCTGAATCTCATTTCATGACTTTTCCATGACTTCAAAAAATTGTCCATGCCTTTAAGACTATGGGGCCATTCGAGATTTATGTCATGACTAAACGGCGATTTTCAGAAACATCATCTACCACAGTTGAGAAATTATTATTGGCCAAAAAGCAC
>JAQGAF010001271.1:0-32995 GCA_034687865.1 Kryphioiulus occultus | reverse complement strand
CCTAATTGAAGTGCATTTAACTAATTAAACAGTTTATGCCTATCTGAATTTAACTGCCTGAACTTCCCTTTACTCTGACTACTGCAACTGAGCTTTTCAACGGCAACAAGGAGGTTGAACACACATCTTCATAAGGAAACAACAAATTAATTTAGATTATTTTTTTTTTAAATGGGCAAATTCATAACAACAGGCCTTAACCAAATGTATTGTCATCTCTTAATTTTTGTGTAATGTATTCTTCATTTGTTAAGTTTCTCTGACTTTTTCAAAATAATTCCATTTCATTTAAATTTTCCAGGTCTTTATGATAGATGGTCGAATTATGATTTATGATGAAAAATAATTTTATTGACAATTGCAAGTTTTCCAAATCTAGGGGACCCTGTTATTTTATGTGATAAAAACAGCACTTTTCACTAGGAAAAAAAGGAATTTTGTTTTTAAAAAATTGACAATTTCATTAAAAATGTATTTCACAAAATTTCTTACCATCTCTATATTTTGGTGTTAACCAAGCTTTGTAGAACGTATTATTCACTTGTTGAATTTCCCTGACCTTTTCAAAGTAAATCAATTTCCCCTGACCTTTTCAAAGTAAATCAATTTCCCCTGCCATTTTTCAAATAAATCTATTTTCCCTTAACTTTTCAATCTTTTTCGATTCCCCTGACCTCTCCAGGCCTTTACAATTTCTCTGACAATTCCAGTTTTTCCAGGTCTGGGAGCCTGTTGCACATCCACCATTGCATCACCTTTAAATGTGCAGCAAAAACTCCAATTTTTGATGGATTAAATAAATACTTCTCTGCATAAGGCAAGGATTTCGCAATAAGATTTTGAGTGACACATGTCAAGTATACAAAATGGGTTGCACGTATCAGCATTTCACTTTTAACTTGCACAAATAAGCCTTCGAACGAACTGGACCACTGCTATAAGTAGACTCATGCGCTACCTTATTAGCTGCGTCATAACTTTTTTTGCTTATTTTTCCAATCTAAAAGTATCATCCAAATCATCTAAAAGTAGACATCCAAAAGTATCAATCAGCCTGAGCTCACTACGATGAACTTAAGATTAACCAGGCGTATGAGCAACTCACCCAAGAAACAAAAGGGGCCATCCATAAAGGACGTCCAAGGAAAGGGGGGAGGGGGTCTTCGAAAACTGGACACTGTCGGACAGGGGGGGGGGAGGGGTTCAAGAACAGTGGACGCCCAAATCGTCAATTAGAATTTTATAAAAATTTCGCCTACGTCGATTTCATTATCGTTCACTTTCCCTAATATCTCTTATGAAAACTTCACTGAAATACATTATTTCTGCTGAATTTTGTTTAAAAAAACTTCACCTAAGGCGTTCCTAAATAATACAAGCGTTATTTGGCTACTTAGCAAATTTTTTAACAAAAATATTGTCTGCAACGTTTCCATCATTGTGAATAATTTTTATAATTTCGAAAGAAGAACGGGGTTCCCCCAGACTTGGAAAACCTGAAAAAGTCAGGGACGTTGAAAAATTACATTTCAGGGTGAACCTTGAAGAAGTTGACATCGTTATTAATACTAATACTCCAAAAATCCATTATTTACAGTAATTTTTCAGAAAATTCACCTATGACATTCCCTTAATTATTAATGTTAAGCTTAGTATTTTCTTTAACATGATTGTTGGGTAATATCCACAATTTTGTGAATTAGACTTTCTAAAATGTTCTCCTTGGGAAATTATTTTTCAATCTGATCTGTGTCTTTTGCCTGCTCTTCCCAGCTTTTACTACTTAAAACTGCTTCAATACAATACAATTTTGAAAATAACACAATATAGCGTGCAAACGAACTGATGATTCCCAAGTTTTAAAATGTGGTTAACTAAACGCACGACTTGACGCTTCCTGTAGTAAAAATGCCAAATCCGTAAAAATTATGTGTCTGAGAATTTGCTAAAAAATGTCTGGAAAACCTGGTAAAGTCAGAGAAATTTAAGTGAAGATATAGACAGTCTCCCCGTTATAAATAAAATAAAATTAATACACTTATTGTGTATTTTGTTCAATGTGAAAGTGTTTTTCCAAATCGGACAGGAAATGGGGAGGGGGTCTAAAAGCCATGAAAATTCCTGGACGTCCTTTATAGATGGCCCAGTCCTTATAAAGAGCCTCACAAGGAGTCCCTTGATGTAAATAAAATCAGCGATCACGAAATCACAAAGTCAAGAGTGTTGAATTCCATATTCCCAATAAGCATATGGCGAATAATGTATGCACTTGCACCAATTTTTTCACTCTAAATAAAGCCAATGTTAACGAACTCTACTGCATGGTGCTAGCATTTGGGTTGCCAACGTTTTCACTATTTTGCTAGTGGAGAAAACATGAATTTCGAGTGCTATGACGACAGTCCCAACGCCATTCGTGACAGTTTTATGCAGTTTTATGTGGAGAAACCCAGGCCCAGCATAAATTTATGGGGTGGATACGAATTGTTTGCATTTGCAAAGTAATCACATTTCGAGTTACACAGCGATGCGAGGTTTGTGACCAACTTTAAATATGAATAGCTCATAAAAAACCCATTTATGACACGAGTACGCTCGTCTAACAGGCTACTTTTTCCCGTGTCCTGATTATTTCAACAACAAGAGAGAGAAAAAAATTTCCTAGTCCTGGGGTCTTTTTTTCAACATAAGTTATTCAAATATCATCGCAGTATTGAATTCGCTTATAAAGCAGTTGCATGATTTGTTGCTGCGTGACACAACTTGCTGTACTTGTACAGTATATCAAATGCAACAACGCTATGAATATGTTTGATATCATTACGATCATAATACTCCGTCTAGTGCAAAAACCCAAACAGAAATTGAAACTCAATCATTTCTTTCAATACTACAATAATCCTTATATAAAATAACTCGTTTTTGATTAACAGCTATTTCATATCATTTTCAGCATAAATCTTACATCACGAAGATGTGGAATTTATAGCAAAAGCTACGTGTAATAGGCTGTCTTACAATTAAATTATTATTACAGGGTTCCCCAGAAATGAAATTTTCAACTTGACTGACCGTTCCAGGTTTTAATGCAAATTTCCCTGACCACAATGACCACTGAGAATGCCAAAATATGGAATATGCCAATGCCACTAATGCTATATTTATTGCATATTATACATAAACAAGATCTAGAACACAAATTTTCATTACGAAAAGGCAAACTTATATTAATTTAGAGCATTACTAATTTGTTCTGCAGAATTGCGGGTTATCTTTTGACTTTTATGTTAGACAATAATTGACGCCGTAAAATGTATCATTGATTTGTCGAATGTCTCTGATTTTCCCAATTATTTCCAATTTCCCTGACCACCGCAAATGCTCAAACTATGGCAATCGCAGTTGCAAACAATGCTATACATTTTCATTGGGAAACAGCAAATTTAGATAAGTTTTTAAACTGACAATTGACCATAGAATGATTGTCATCTATTAATTTTTATGTTAACTCATAACTAGCCGTGTAAAATGTATCAATGATTTGTTGAATTCCCCAGACTTTTTTTTAAAATAAATCCATTTCCCTGACTTTTGGAAGCTTTTACAGACTTTTTAAAATTTCCTGACATTTCCAGGTTTTCTAGGTATAGGGAAACACTGTATAAGTATGAATTCGCTTACATGCATGTACATGTACAATATATCATGTACAATAAGTTGTACATGATATACTGTATATCTAATTCTACTATGCTATGAATATGTTAGATGTTAAGGACCATCAGACTGATGACCTTAATACTCCATTAATTGCAAAAACCAAAGCAGAAAATAAAATTCAGTCGTATAATGCGTATACACGTATCTCCATAAATACTACAATAAAACTTGTTAAAATGACTCATGTTTCCAATACAGAATTTCCTTATCAATGTCCGCATTAATCTTACATCACGACGTTGAATTTATAACAAAAATTAATAGGTTGAGTTCTACAATCTAATTGTAATTAATCCAGTTAAGATATTTGCTATTTATCAGTCACGATAATACATTTTAGAAAGCGAAACTAGAAACTGCGATATAGGTCAGGATTTTTTAATCTGATAATTCCCGATTGTTATCTACATATTTTGCATATAAAAGAGAGGAATTGTATAGATGTCAAAATTACAACTGAGTAAACGTGACTGTTCGTTATCTGGCAAATTGCTTTCTTTCATTAGAGCCCAAGTTTTACGAGTTTATGTGTGTCAATTGAAGATAAAATTCAGTACCTTGTATAAAACGCATTTTCAAATTTATTTTTTTGGTACGTCAAACGGTTCATTTACTCTTTGTGGCTATTATGCCATGGTTAAATACGTGACGTGGCTTATCAAGATCGCATTTGAATGTCGTTGAACTTGTCCAAATCATGTTATTTAGACTTCCAGATGACGCAAGAACAGGACTGATCAAGCAAGATACAGTACTTTTCACTCATCCCTTTTGGTAATGACAAATCACTTCAACATTATCTCTGCCACAGTTGGGTAAGAAGGGTTAGGGTGGTTGAGAGCATCTCTCAGTCATGAAACGTGAAGAAAAAAATTAGTTTGGCTCCTATTGTTTCACTGCAGGGTCAACAGATGTTGGCACAATTTCAACACAACTTCAACAAAGTCAGCCCAGCTTTGTTACTATAGCTATATTGAGATAAACACATTGTTGTTTTTTTGAAAATCTAGCATCGCCCAAGCTGCCTGACTAGTTCATGATATTTGGTACAGGCCCAGAAATACAGGGGTGTAACATCATCAGCATACACGTGACATACAAATTTGTAATACTGCTCACTAGTCACTAATTACCATGACATGCTCTTCAAGTGTGTTTCGTTTTCTCAATTGGGTTAGAGGTGGACTCGAGCAGTTGCTACAATGTGTAATTACCGCACTTATCACCACCCTAATTTCTAAATTATGGCCGCTATAAACCGGTGTAGATATTATCGCCTATATCCGAAAGTGATTTTCGACATTGTCTGTTAAGGTGTTCACCGTCTGATCTTCGACCAGAGGGCGTCATCTTCAGAGGATGACTTAAAAAGAAACGTAATTAAGTAGGCTATTGCTGGGTTATCCCCTACTGCTGCAAACCAATGTGATTTTAGGTCAAATTCGCCCACACGATCATTTTTTAAGAAAAGCTTTGTTTCTCATTGTCGTAATCATGCAGGTAAAACCTGGAGAAGAGAACAATCCAACCCTAAACGTAAAAAGCCTCTTAGATAACTTCAATATACAGTAGAACATCTATAAGTTGACCACCCTAGGGACTGTCGTAAATAGATCAACATAAGAAGGTGGTCAGCATATGAAACGAGGCTTGAACAGACACAGGATTTTAATTCCGTGAACTGCATTTACTTATACATTTAACAGTGATCATTCATCAATCATCTTATTAAAATGTTCATAATGCAGTACCAGTATTGCCAATGTGCTGCAAATTTATCTAGCAATTATGCGGTACAGTAGGGGTAATGAATGGGTTCGAAATGAACACTTTTGCTTCTATAGAGACTGTTACTGTTCAGGGGTGTACAGTATAAGAGTTGCAAGCAACGATAAATTTAATCATCTATGACTTAACATGTTGAGACCATGCTCGTCAACACACAGAGAGTAAATTATTATTGTGTGTCATAGTCCAATTGGTCAACATACAACATATCGAGGTGCAGGGTGTGGTGACCGTCCGATGAATTAAAATGTGGTCAACTTTGGAGGTTCTACTGCACGTACAATATGTCACTTAAATATGCATAGTTTGGGCACCGTCAAGTTATAGGTACAGTATAACCTGTCGAAACAAATTCTGTACTGACTAAGATCCTCTTTAAACCAATACCAAGTGACAGTCTCGGTGATAGGTCTAATGGACCTCCATAATGTGATATTCAATAAATTTTGCATTGATTATTATTGGTCCCGCAACTTTAGAAAACTAATAACACAGTTTGTAATGCCAAATGTGTTAGCACAATTTAGTGACCATAAACTGTTTGCTCTATATGAGTAGTATAGGAAATACAAAACATTGTAATATAACAAATTAGATTTTAACTGTTGTACAACTTGTTGCAGTATATAACACCCACTCGGTTACGTAGTCATCAATACTAGAAGATGTTAAATAACATTTTTGCTTCACATTTTCAAACAACCTGTATAACTTTGCAATATAACACGTTTTGTTGAAATATTGTAAACGTTTTTCTGGCTCTATAAAATGCCATGTTTATGGCTAATGAAAGTAGTTTATAAGTGGTAGGCCCCTCCTGCCCCAACCTTTTGAAGCTAATAACCTATCTAAACTAACATCCAGCACCGGTCCCAATGATATTAGTTTAGACAGATAGATTCCACCATATTGCATCTGGTATTGCATCAGTGAAAAATACTGGTATAATTAAGAGAAGCTCAGAAGTCGTGGTCACAAATGAAAAGAGTGTTAGTACTTAGTGTCCGGCTTTAGGTCCAGAAACGACCTGTTTAATTCCGAGATACTGGAACATGTTCCCCAGGAACACAGTATCCCTTTCCCCAGGAACCAAATCCTATATATCGAAACTGGATTATTTGTGAACATAACTTATTACGGCCATTTATGTTTGATTTCATGAGTTCAACATTATCTATACCCTTTTCAACTACCCATTATCATTTGTGCCACCCTGTTACAAGCCCATTCATTGCCAAGGTAAGTGCACTAAACTTGAACATAAAGAGATCATTTATAATTAATCTAAGAAAAACATGGCGTGCACATTTTATTGAATCTGAGCTTCGTGTTTGCATGCACTGTTGCGTTGAAAACTTAAGGAAATTAAGCCATGCATAGCAAAACGTCAAATACACAAAAGATGCCATATGATGGCGACACAATGTCCTATTCTGACCTAAACTTCCATGTCACAATAAAAACTAAATGTATCAGAGGTAGGTAACCGCGTGACCTTTACCATCATCAAAAAATATCATAATAAAAACATACTGAAATTCACAAGCTGCACAATGACTGCTGACGACAATTACATGTACAATCAGTAATCATCCTGAGTATCATTCAAGTACTAATTAGGTGGTCATCATCTGGTGGTCATTATGGACTTTACCAAATATATGTATTGTTGAACATGTCTAAGCTAAATGGCTGGGAGTGGGTCTCCAAACATAGTTGTATCCAAACATGTATCCACCAAAAGACTGATTTGTATCCAAAATGTACCCACCAAAGACTGATTTGTATCCAAAATGTAACCTTACTATTCACTTTGGTATCCAAATGTATCCATTATTCACGCATGATAGAAAAAATCACGTTGCCTAACTGTTAAATCATTTTTGGTATTGTCTCATTACTTGTTTTGAACAGTAACAATATCATGTGAAATTTGATTACTGACACCTGACACCATGCAGTGTAGCACATGCGTAAGAACCCAATTGACAGAAAGATAACTTCCATACCACAAAAAAATTATTTGTATCCATATGTATCCAAATTCCCCTTTTGTATCCACTCTCCCAGCCCTGAACTAATATCCTTAGAAACGGTGCTGAATGTTAGTTTAGAGAGGAAATTATTTTAGACAGTATTCTTTAGATAGGTTCAAATGTAATATGCAAACAAATTCCAAAACAACTAATACAGTAGTGATACAAACTGCAATTGTCTCGTTAGTACTAATCTTTTTCAACATGTGATATACATGAATAACTAACTTTCGTTTTTCCACCTCGTAAATTCTCATAAGCCGTACGATGCCCCCTTGATAATCGCTAAGGTCAAGAACATTTCTGTTTAAAACCGACAATGTGGCACGCAGCTATAGTTTTAATTAAAATTCAAAAGTGGCATACATGTATGTGCATTCACGCAACACGTTGGCTATTTGGGGTGCTGACCGCAGTGCATTTTGAGGTGAATCATTTTCACGCTCAATAAGACCATAAACAAGGCTGTTAATACATGGACCAGAACTGTATAATTATTACACGTATGTAATAGAAAAATATTGCTGCTTTCTGCGCAGTTCTTAGTACTATGGCGGTAATCCAGGTGACAAGGTAAAATAAGTCAAAGTCAGTCATACGAGGCAAGGAAGGTAAAAGAAACCGAAAGCACCAATAAAAGTGATTACTGTTATTATGGACATTCACGTGGATCGCTAATTAAACCTCATTATTTGAAGATTGGACAATGAAATACGTGCGTCAAACAATGCTGTACAGGGTAATGTTACAGATTTTTTCGACTTCCTCGAAAAGGTCAACATTTAATTGTCAAAGAATTGGAGTCCTTCGAGTGAATTTAATGATGGTCCTATTCCTCGGTCAATTTCACGTCACTTCACATTAGCTCCTACATGTGGCGGCCTCGTGTGACACTTTTACCAACTGACAAAAGGTCACATCAAAATATCTGCACATTTATCAGGCCACAATGAATGTTTCGCAAACTGCAATAAATCCACCACATGTAAATATAAACACAACTAAGTTATCGTCCATATCATTTAATCTGCCAATTTGAATGACTGCAAAACGTAAGCTGGGTTTACACAATATCACCCACAATTGTAATATAACAAATTACAGTTACACAGCGTGTTTGAAAAATAAAAAGAAAAAATTCACATAACGTGCATGTTATGCAAGATTTGTCTTATACAAGTATATATTGTATCAGAATAGACATGTACTGTACGCGCATGTTATCCCTCATCAAAGGACGTTGTAAAACTTTGTTGTATAACATGTTGTGTCATATCCATCAATTCTGAGATGATGTTTTTACAACTTGTTACAGAAAGTCATCAATAGCAGTCATCCATAGGTCATTACAAATCTCACTTACATTCAAAACCCCATTGTTTAATAACTTGTCATTTAAGCTGCATTTACACTATACTACACTATACTACACTTGTTACATTCAAATGTTTCGCTATGCATTGTAAACCAAGCTTTACAACGTCCTTTGATTTTTATCGACACATACAGTAAATTAAACCTGCTATATAACCAGCACAAGTGGTATAATATTGCTACATGAGTATCACACTTTATGTTACAACAGTATAGTGTAAATTCAGCTTAAATGACAAGTCCTTAGACAATGGAGTTTTTGAATGTAAGTAATGTTTGAATGACCAATGCAGCTGCATTCGACTATATTTTAAATCCTGTCTTGTGTTTCCAAGGTACGTTTCAAGACAATGTTATATTTAGAAAGGAAAAAGCACTTGCACTTGCTGCGATTCATGAATGCAATTTTAGTTTGAAAACGTGCATTTCACAAAAGAAACTAGCAATATGTTAATCTGCGGGAAATCCACGGGAATAATTGACTTGGCACATATATTAAATTGCCCATTTTTCTCATTTTTTTTCCTTCTGGAGGTGCATTATTCTCGCTTCTTTGTCAGATTTAAGTTCACTCTTTTGTTGAAACTGTTTCCTAACCTTTATACAAGCAAGGTAAAGTCGACATTATACCTTGAATTGACTACAATGATTACACTGTAGTTACCTTATACCATCGCTTTAGCATGTACCAAGTAGCTACGTGATAATTACACTTAATAGTATAGTTAAATGATACGTTGTCAACGCGCCAATGCGCAAAATAATAACAATTATTCTGACTTGTTAAATTGTAGTAAAAATACAGTTACTCCTTAACAATAGCTTAAGCATCTAAATGCTCTATTGTTATTTATGGTCACACTTCCTTGAACTCACATTTTAGATAAGTTAATTAACCTGTTAATTAACAGGTTAATTAATGTGCAAGGATGTGTTGCTTCTGCAAGCAAAAGGTCATGGGTGCTATTTACTTTGATCGTTAAATCATTAAGGATTACTTAACAATAAGATTAACATGTTATATACTTAAGCATCCTACTTTAGCAGATCGATAGTTTACAGCAAACAGGTGAAATAAATTAATATAAACTATTTAAATAAGTGAAATAAATTAATATAAAATGTATGTCAATTCAAAGATACAAGTCACTGTTCCTTACATGGTTGACTCCAAAATTTGCAATTCAATTTCCCTGACCAAATCTGATTAATTTCCCTGACTTATTAAATATAAAATGTCACATTTGCATCACGACAATTGACTATATTTGTCGTATTTTTCTGGCAGGAAGATTAGCTAAATCTTTAAGTAAACTTCCTTGACTTTTCCAGGTTTTCCAGACACTTTTTGGAAAATTTCCAGACAATTTCAAGAAACAATTTTTACAGATTTGATAGAAGCAAATATAGGCTACCATATGGCGCATACTTTTGAAAAATTATAAAAATATATTAGATTTTTAATGCATTAACATTGATAATGCTGCGAACGCTAGTGGTCGGAAACACTAGATCTCAAACACAGCATTTTTCGAGGAGAAATTTTTCTAACAAAAATAATGCAATTTAGGTGAATTTTTCATAAGGAAAATTAATGATAATGAAAACGCCGTAGACGAAATTTTCTGAAAAGTAGATCACAATTAAATACAGATTTTTTTAATATTTGTGTCACAACAAATTTCCAGACATTACGAATTTCCCTGACTTTATGGACAAAATGTCAAGATTTCCCTGACCGTATGAACCCTGCCTTACAGTAATATTACAAATTCTCCCATAGGAAAATGTAACATTTCTTCGAATTTTTTTTCGACTTTTTTCAATTATGTAAAAAAAATGTTACCTTGCTACAAGTCTCATCAACTGGCCCTACGAACCTATTACGAGGGGCGTAATAATGGCACCCATTTTCCAGGTCAAATCTCCCGACCTTCAAAAGTTCAGGTTATGTGTTTCAATTAAGAAAAAATCACCAACAGCAGGCCAAAAATAATATAAGCGTGATGTTCAAAACCTCACTTCACAACAAATGTCGATATGACCTTGCAGATGATCTGGATGAATGAATATGTGGCAGATGGATGCACATCTCTTAACGTTCATTGTTTCCACATAAAAAACCTTGCACAATGCATGAATAGCAAAAGCGGTTTTTAACTTCATGCGGTTAAATATGATAAAAAATGTAATTTTAATTCATCACGCTTTGGTTTCGTGTCCGATATGATACATTTTGAAATCTTTCAAATCTCCTCCCCTCATACACACCTAAAAAATCGACCTATACGAGTTTCTATCACAAAATACTATCAATTGCTTATGCCATCAACAAGTTTTTATGAACACTATCGAAATAAAAATTCACGTTCAGAAATACGGTCATTATATCCAATGTCAGATTTAAACAGATTAGAAGCTCAGGCTACATGTAAGAAGACAGTGAAATAAACTTTGTGTTTGGGACTTAAATTTGCATTTTCGAGCAACAACCTTTTAACTTTAGCAAAACGAGGGATCAAAATACAGGGTGTCTCAAACCAAATTTATTCACAAAAACGAACATGGATTCGTCCTTCAACACCACTACAAAACAATAAAATGGACAGGCCATCAAAGGTGTCGATGGAATAATTACAAATGAGTTTAAAAAGTATTTAACAAATAATTAGAATAATAAATAAGTCATAGGGTGGGGTCTATGAAGCGGCATCCTACGCAAACAATATGAATGTTTGGAAATCTCCCATTTCCCTTTCGTGTTTCCTGTCTGTTTATGAAGGTTATGTACACGTATCAGTGTAATACAAGGTGTCCACGAAGTGTGAAACCAATGGACGTTACAGGTTCAGTGACACACTGTAATATTAACCAGTATGGCTTGAAAAGTCGTTGTGATAGATGTGTGAAATTAAATTGAAGACACATATTTTCAGATAAGCTTATCCCATTAACTCGCATCGCACAACTGCTGGGTTTTATTAATTTCATTTAATTAAAATGCTAAGCACACTTATAATTAATTGGACAACTGCGATGCATTTCATTTAAAGTATTTGGGTCAAATTTAACAATATACATGTAATATTCGAAGTCATTGTTACTGGAAGGGTTTCATTGTGTATTGTTTAACATAAAGGACGATAGCCTATCATAGAACACTTCATTCCTCCTTCAGTGATGATTTAATTAGTAGATTAGAAGTCAATTAAGGGATTATACACGTATTAATGACAATGCCAATCTGAGATCAACATCAACCGTGTTTCGTAACCGACACACACCAAGCAAACTGATTAAAACCTAGTTTATGATACGAATTGTGTCAACCAATTTTGGTACAACTTAAAGACTTTCTTCGATGTATTTTTGATATTCTCATGAATTTCAAAACGTTTCGAAATTTGAAAAATGTGCAAACTTGGTAAATATTTTTGAACTGTGTTAGAATATTGGCAGATTGCTCAGTTTCTTCAGTGAGATTTTTATTATATGTGGCTTCGAAGTGTGTCGTTACCCAAAGAAAGTCCATTTTACCCAATTTTGGGTAATTAATCAGGTTAGGGAAGCAGGGTGTCTAGTTGTTTCTGCTTCAATCTGTATTTTCAATTTTTCGTTTTGTAATTTTTGTTTGATTAATATTGATCGAAAATGTATTTGTTACACCCAGCAACTACACTGTAAAGATTTTGTCCCATTTTTTTTAAACTTTTGAGCTTATGTCGGCTTTCTATCTTCGTGTATTTAGCAATTTGTACTTCGTTATTAAGCAGAGGATATCCCAATTTAGCACTAGGTCTTCCATGGATTGCAGCTTCATTAAGACCAAATATTAAAATATTGGTTCTCGTTAGATTCCAGCACCCATTCTGTGCGTATCTGGATATTTACAGCATCTTTACGCACCACAGCAGCAGCTCATCAATACAACGAACTATTTCCTTAACATAAATCAAATAAATATTGACGTGCTCTGGAAGCCAAATGTGATGCATTGTTGCAATATTTCATCTTCTTCTTCTTGCCATGGCTATAATTAACGCACTGATTGCGAGCCTTTTTTGAAATTGAGATAGCTTGGCGATTTCTTGAGGAAAGAAATATGCACGTAAGCCGCTTATGAAAGCTGCTCTAAATTAATTGCCTTTCTGAAAATATTATACGCTGTTTGCCCACAGTGCTGGAATGGATCAACACACGTGTCCTTATTTTAAGTCCCAAACGCCTTGAATCTGTTTTTCATTTTCGCTAATATTTCGCAAAAAATCATACCAGCACATCTTTATTTGAGCAACCCAGTATTGAGGGTGGTGCACTCCAATTAATCCATATATGGTGTAAATCTGTGGGAAATATGTGTGTAATGGTTTTCCCCTTTTCAAGGGTGTAAATACGATCGTTGAAAGCTAGGATGTTTTTTAGTGAAAGCTTTAAGGTGAAGTTCTGCATCATTGATCAGATGAAAACAAACCCATATGCTTGAGGCTTATTGCAAAAAAAAAAAAAAAACCTCCCAATTGCTGTGCTAGTCTCAAAGACGAGTTTCAAAACGTATGAAATTGCCAAATTTCAAACTATTTTTTTTAAATAGCTGCTGATCAAAGAGATTCTCCATAGATGCAATTTTCAACTTCCCTGACTTTTCCAGGTTTTAAAAGAAATTTACCTGACCAACTTGATCACTGAAACGGCGAAAATATAGCATTTACTTATGTAAGGAATAACCTGACCGATACCTATAGTTACGGTATGTAAAATGTACATCCGCTGACTTTTTCAAAATAAACCCATTTAATTTCCTTGACTTTTCCCACTTTCAGTTTCTAGATAGATTCCATACACATTAAAGGTAAAATACACCCCCTACCACATGGTATTCGCCAACTGATAGTGGGGTTTTCCGTTGATTTGAAATTTGATGTATAGTCCGAGATGTGTCGTTCCCCAAATAGAAACCACTTTTAGCCAACTTAGGATAATTTACCAGGATTTGGGAAGAAGGGTTCAAAAACAGAATAGCAAAATATTATTAAATTCACTCATTTTGTTGACAAAATATAACATTTTACCTGAACTGGTTTCGTGGGAGCTTCTGACAGGGTGACTGGCCGGATCTTCAATTAAATTTCCCTGACTTTTCCAGGTTTTCCAGACACTTTTTGGCAATCTTCCAGACAATTTGCAACAAACTTTACCAAATTGTTGAACATTTTCAAGAACCAAAGGATTTTTAGTGCATTAATTTTAATACATGTGAGCACTGTAGTGGTTACAACAACTAGATCTCAAGCACGTGCATTTTTGTAATATTTTTCTTCTTTCGAAATTATAAAAAATATTAAGAATGACAGGGAAATTTCTGTGATGAAAAATTTGATTTATATAAAGAGTACACTTATTATTTACACGTAGGACGAAATTTCTTTTTACCAAAAATTAGCAGAAATAAAGGATTTTAGAAGGGTTTTAGTGGATTTTTCATAAAAAATGTTAATAATAATGAAAACGCCGTAGGCGAAATTTTCATAAAACGTTGATCACAAATACTGCTCTTCTAATGCTTTTTGAGATACTTATACCAATCAAAATTGTTGTTCCACAACAAAATTCCAGACATTATAAGAATTTCCCTGACCTTTCCAGACCAAATCAATTTCCCTGACTTTTCCAGGGTTTCCCGGACGGCCAGTCACCCTGTTCTGATATAGCGGATTTGGGAAAAACCAGTTCAGCTTCGAAACATTGGATAGCACTTTCAAGATGGTCCTTATACGACCTTAGGAAGGTCATTTCTAAACTCTGGTAGAGCCCAAAAGCTCCAATTTGCCTACAGCACTGAATTCTCATTTTCTCTGAGAGCATTAATGAAGAATATACGGGGACAACTCACCGATATCCGAGCAACAGATGGGCGAAGATATCCAGCAAAAGAAAAAAAAATTCCCGAAGTGAAAATAAAAAAGATGAAAAATCGATCGATCAAAGCTGGCATGAGTAAAAAGTTTGACAGATTGGGCGTATCGATCTCATCGCTTATTCAACAACCGCCCCGAAATTCCTCTTTTCATATTTATTACCGGTAGGCACGTCTTCCCGAAGATGATTTAAGCCAAGAAAAATGGCAATGAAATGGGAAGCCATGCAGTGAATAACTGAAATAGCAACAACTTAGCCCCATTCCACATGACTGACATTTTGGGAGTCACGGTCACGTGCCAGAAAAATAAACTTATCGCAATTTTCTATATTTACAGTTACTACCGTAGTAGTGGTGTACGAGTGCATGGGTATGAACTTGGACCAAGTTGTGGTGCACTTTCTGGCTATTTTGTCATATCCAAGAAAATTGGCCACTGTTGCACAATGACAGAATGACATTTCCTAAACAACCATACGTGTACATGAACAAATATCTCATTTGCGAAACAGGAATACCACTAACTTTAACAGCATGACGTATACTCTCAATAATAAGAAATAATAAGTAAGAAAATTTGAATATCGTATAACTTTGCAGATTATTTAGAGCAGTGCATCACAAACTAGGGGGCGTGGAGCTCGTGATAGTCAAAAAATATTTCAATATTAAAAAATAACAATTTAAAATATTTCTATTTTTTTAAACATGACAAATGAATATAACGTAGTAACCACGTCCCCTTAACACTATTATATAATAAATTATTTTTCTTAGAATGTTAGTAAAAAACGTTTTGCGTTTGTAATAATTTCCGCAATGTTATTTTTTTGTTTAAAATTTTTCCAAATTACTAATTGTATAATAATTCTGCCATGTAAATATATCAGTATTTAAAAAGATAATCTAATATTTCTAATTTTTTTAGTAGCCTAATACACAAATAACGTATTAACCATAGTCCCTTAATTATTAAGAAGTATTTTTTCTAAAAATTTAAGTTTTCACGAAATTTTCCCCAAATTATTAATTGTACAATAATTCTGGGATGTAAATATTTCATTATTTAAAAAGTGTCCATCACTGTGGTCTTGTTTTACTGAAATTTCCACCTATAGTGTAGGTTGTATTTCTATTAATGCAAAATTCTTGATTCACCTTTGAACCTAAGTTTTGGGGAGTCCTGAAATATTTTTAAGATTTCAGGGGTTGTGCTATGACAAAGCCTGAGAAGCACTGATAAAGAGAATAGAACATACATGTACATGTAAAGGACAGTTAATTACATTTTCAAAATCCAACTTAAATGTGCACTGAAATGTGCAACTTAAACGCCAACATTTACTACATTAAATAAACCTGCCCATTCTGTCATTGTAATATTCGTTCCTGACACAATCATTACCATGCTATCTTTGATAAGATTGTCTACGGTGTCGAGCTTAAGAAATATATTGTTCGTCGTCATAAAAACAATGCAGGCCACATGTAGATAAACCGACAGGAATATAATTATCGAAGCATAAAGGCTTGTCGTGCGATCTTAATTCCTTTTTAAATTAGGATAATTTGGTATTCAGGATAGGTCGTCCTGTAACAACCTGTATGTATATGACTTTTTTACACCATGTTTTTCAGTTTGTGACCAAATGAAAAACCATGGACGACCTCTTACAAATTGGTAGTCAAATGTTGCACATTTACATTTTTCGTGAGAAAATACTGACTTCTAAGGAGCACTCATAACATTGGATCATTTACGGTGACAGTCTATAATTTTTATCGGAATCAGCTTTTTAACATTTCTTCTTAATACAGTACACATGTACGAGACAACAAACACCAACCGAACTTACGTTCTGCTCTACTTAATCAGATTTAAAATTCTATCAGTAATTAATCGTTAGCCGAATTGAAGATTAATTGGTTCGTATCTTAGTAAATCTAGTCGTGCAACAGCTGGTGGACTTTTAAATTAATTATGAAACAGTCTTCCTATCACAAAAAAAATTACGAACGACTACAAAGAAACCTTTGTAGACCATATCAAATCTAATCCCAGGTGACTTGTAAAGGCTTAATAAAACAATATATTGGTGTTTCAGCCTCAGAAAAAGTAAATAACAATTGTGATCGAAACTGCTAAAAAAGAGGCAACAATATACACTAAATTTGTTTTTGTCATTAACTCAAAGATATCAATTTAATTTTGGCTAATGAGAGGCTAGTGAGAGTTTATGACAAATTAAAAATGTTAACATGACAGCTGCGAATTAATATCTATCAATAACAATGACACATACACCAGTCCATTGCGTGCTAAAATTGGCTTGTGTGATATTTTGGGATACAGACAAGCTCAAGGAGACCGGTTGTTCGGGTGAATGAAATCAGTGCATATTTCATATTCCTGAGCTTTCTTATGGGCTGAAATCCGTTACATTTCAGTTTAAATTTAACGCAGTCTTAGTCACGCTTCCACGTATTTACGTCACTGGAAAGCATCACAGGTTTTCAAATTGGGAAAAAAAAGTGACGTAGTAAATTTTCAAGAAAATGCCTCTGTGATATGTGAAGTTATTCAATAAATAAACATTTTAGACATGGTAATTACGAGCGAGTAAACAGAGCGCACCAGTCATTACTCATAAACCAGAATTAAGGCCAAGACTAAATTGTTAGAAGAGCTTGAATATTAGACCCGATAACTACAGTATATGCATGGACATGGTGCACTAATCTTTGAAAACAAAATTCCCTGAGTTTTACAGGTAATAACGATAAGGAGACGAAATAGGCGAAATTTTGATAATAGCTAGGAATACATGTAGATCTCAAATGGTAGGTTTTTAGTCAATATTAACAAACAAACATATCCCTAAGAAGGATTTTAGGAATATATTTCTGGAAAACCAATAGAAATAATGAATTTTAGGGACAACTTCCTCGAAATGGAATTTTTTTGGAAATAAATTGCGAAAGAAAGTGAGGGATTTTTTTTAAAAACTAGATCAACAAAAAAATATTGCAGTTTTAGTCCATTTTGAAGATTTCAGAAATATTAATATGAACAGAAATTAACGCCACAGACGAAACATGAATAAAAAAACTACAGGAAATAAAAGATTTTAGATGAAATCTCTTAAAAACATTTTCCATAAATATTAATATTAGGCAATAATGACGCCAATTTCAAATTTATTAAAATAAATCACCAACAATGCATAATGTAAGACTAATGTAGCAGCGTCTGATGCTGATTTTTAGAAAAACTATCGCAAATGCTGAATTTCAGGGGAATGGTACAATCTATTATCTGGCCAATGGTTTTTATGCTGATTTCTCAGAATTATAACGAACAAACACAAAATACAATTTGATACTGAAAATTCATTATAACTGAATTTTCAGTATCAAATTTCAGGATTCAATTCAAAATTCCCTGAGGTTTCCAGGTTTTTCAGGTTGGAAGTCACCATGTTAAATATAAATTAAGAGAGTTGTGCCACAACCAAATTTCATTTTGGGATTTTCAATTAGCTTCAGCAAATCCTTAACTCATACGCACAATCGATAAACAAAATTTTAATTAAAAATAACATTTTAAAGCGAATGTCGAATGAAACTCATTTTTGGGTCGCCCCAAAACAAAAATAGGTTCGACCTACATGTCCATGCCATATTTATAAATTCAATATTTCACGCTCGGTGTGGTATTATATCCACTGAATAATCATTGAGAAATTTGTCTTGAAAAAGCAGCAGGGTATAATCAAATGAATGACTGTTGCAATATAATACTTCGTGGTTCGAATCTCGATTCGAGGGCTAGGACAATACAAATATGATATATCTGGTTTTATTATGCAGCCGACATAATAAAGCGAGTTATAAATAAACGATAAATAACTTGGGTGGTACAGATATGGAAAATTGGGATACGTTACATATAGCCTACTTGTTCGTAAGCCTGTGAGGGACAAGTGCAATTCAGACTCACCGACGACGTCCAAAAATGCACAAAAATAAAACTAGCAACAACAAAAACCGGTAAATTAAACTTTGAGAGTTTGGTGAACGAAACTCGAAGATTACACGTGGCATTTTTGGGTCGAAAATCAAAGAGAGGAAGGTAAAAAACGAGAAAATTGCTAGGATATCTTTCAATCTATAGCCAGGAGAAACCCTATATAGTTTCTGAAAGTGACATATAGAACACGCTTTTAACCTCATTTTGGGGCCATGAGTGAGAACTGATTTGAGAGACAAACGATTGTTTTTAATATGACTATTTATCATTCAAGAAGTTGTGAACTCAATGCAAAGTGTGCGGTGGGTCCCAGCTAAAAACATTACCACACGCTGTATTTTAGTCATAGCAGTAACTCATACTTGTGTTTTTTTAGGCTCGCTTAGAACTATTTAAGGAAGAAGGCTATTTATTGAATTCTACTTAGTGATGTTCTTTGGTCAAATTCATCTACTCCGTGAGTAATTCAACGTATCATATACAGTCATAATCGAACAATAGAGTATATTAAAACTTCCATTGAAAACTGTTCAAAATCCGAGACAACTTACTAATATTTGTTCAATGATTACATTGTATCCCAGCTTTCCAAACGTTTTTTTCATCACCCAAAAACAACTTAACAGAAAGTCCTCGTTAAACAAAGCCACTTGTCATAAAGTCTTAGATAAACAAATTAAGCCACTTATCAGTTCGTACTTCTTACCCAATTCTGGTAAGATTATCCATTATATTATCATCAAAAAATTTTAAATCTAATAATAAATATTTGTTAAATTTTACAGTGTCAGTACTGAGTGTCATCGCTTTCTTCAGAGAACCTTTATTCTACACTTATGGTAATTTTAACGTGTATACAAGCTCATGCTCCTTCTTTCCTATCACGATGACGACATACTGGACATCAAAATGAAATGTCATCATACTTGACATCAATATGATATGACATCATACTTGACACCAAGGTGATATGACATCATACTTGACATCAAGATGATATGAAACCATGTTTGACATCAAGATGAAATGTCATCATTTTTTTACATCAAGATGATTTGACATCAATGCTTAACATCAAGATAATTGGACATCATACTTGATCGCCCCCTAAAGGCGATGAAGTTACACATTTGGTCACTGTTAACTGTTTAGCTCTAACACCAACAAACACACTTGTGTGTACACTTTAGTATAACTGCTGGGCTCGCGTTTGACATATCAGATCGATTTGACCTCTACGTAAACTTATTTTTCTGTGTTATACAAGCATCTTTGCACAGTTATCTTTGAACCCTTGATTTCTCCATATATCCTAAGGTTACCTCTGTCTACAGTATGACAAGAGATTTCTAGTCAGAGAAGTCACGTTTTCTCTCCAGTATTTACTTCTTGTTTGTATACAGTTTGCTATTTTAGCCCGAGTCAAATTCAATGATTCGAGTACACTATAAAGTGCAGTGAAACTTACCAGCAGAGGGCGAGCACCCACGAGTCAAAAGCATATTTGAAACAGTAAAGCACACAATTCGTAATGTATTTTCAACCTCAATGGCCTACTTTAGGCGTTCAGACCAACAGATATAAAAAGTCCTACATTCCCAAATAGGCAAAAAGCAGCAGACAGACGGTTCAACCCCCTTCCAGCACACCGCAAAATGATTAAAACTTAATCGGCTGTTTTCTAAGAAAGCTAGGCGTGCAAAATGGGAAAAGGGCTAATATTTACGAGTGCGACAATTAACCCATTAAAACAAAGCAGAGCAACATTCAGAAATAAATAACGAGCTTGAAAGCTAACCTGGAGAAAATCACGACTTATGAGGCGACAAATGAGAGGCTGAAACCCTAATTTATTTTGTTGCTCTAAAAAAGTTTGCGTTAAAAACTAAAACTAACATATGCCATATTTCAGCGAAACTATGAAGATGAACATGTACTCTCAACTTGAAGCTTCATTACAGCTTCGATGCAAATATTATTGCATGAATTGTCATTAACACGTGACAACATTAATTACGGACCAAGACTTGATCATTAATTCGAACCTCATTTTTTGTTAATTAACCTGAATTTTAAATAAGCCTGCGTATAAGGGTGTCCTACTAAAACAAATACATGTACGAGCTCGTTTAAATCATGTGTTCAAGCTTCGTAAAAGTCATATCAGAAATATCCTGATTCACTATTTATAAATTCTCAGTAAACCATAATTACATGTTTTTATGTTTAGTTCAAGTTTGTGGAATTTTGGGCAAATCCACTCTGCCAGTAAAACCAATAAATCTAAATTAATTGGAAAAAATACTCCCAGTAAAACAAGGTAAACATGTTACATGACATCACTTACAGGCCTGAATATCATACCAGCGAATTTGTATGTATCATATCGTGCATCAAAACACTTTGTCGATGTACAACATTTACTAAACGATTGAATCATTGTAACAAGTTTGGAAAATATTTCCATGTATTGAATCAATTTCTTGCCACCTATGATTATTACGCAATAGTAAAGTAAAAGCACGTACTTCATCAGCCAAAAATGTAAGATTTAACAACCAATTAAAACTAAATTTGATGCAAGATAAACAACGTTTTTTTTCTATTTTTATCTAAATAAGCTTTCCTTTTTGACTTAATATATACATCCGAACTCATTAGCTATGCAGGCCTATATAAAATAATTTATTCTCGCATGCATTAGATCTAATTCGCTCTGCAGATGCCGTAGTATTTATCGGCTGTCAAATTTACTAATCAAAACACAAGGATATGTAGGCCTATCTTGAAACTAGTTTATCAATAGCGATAAGAATGTTTGCGCTACCATTTTTAAGTACCACCATACATGGTTAAGAAAATAAGCTTAAGGAAACGAGGCCTTCTAAAGATCAGCTAAGGAAATTTAAATCACAGGGTGATAACAGCATCACCAATGATTACAAACACAAAGACGACACGAATGCTTAATTGCCCCATCACTTACTGGCAAAAAAAATTCACGGTCAAATTATCCTTTTACTTGATGAAAGAAACACTTCCGGACAACCAAAAACCAATGTTTTAACATTGTAATTAATGAATGCAATCTGTTTATCCCTCAGAAAATCTGAGGTTCGGTTGTTGATCTTTGTAGTCATTTGTGTTTCTTGTCATTTCAAACCTTTCGAATTTTATCCACCTGGTTCAGTGTATCGAAGTTCATTTTCAATAATTTATGTCGTGCATCAATTTGCAGTACATGTATCGTGCAAAGCCATGAACTAAAGACATGTCCAATGATTTATCGACTAATTTCAGAAAAACATTGCTGCTATAGCCTATGTTTATGCTTTCGAATTTATTTACATCTGCAGTGCAATTTATTACATTGTATTTAAATATAAGATGGATTTCAGCTGTTTTCAAATTTAAATGTCAATCTATTTTTAGTTTTCTTCTTCTTAATTCTTTGAAAGGCTAGACTTAACGTGAAATAATCAGGGCTAGGTGACCATATGGTCCCATTAATGGAAATGTTTCCCTAAAATTGTTATAAATTGGTACATGAGTTTGCAAAACTCATGTCAATTCACATACTCAAAGATCATAGTCAAAATATGATCAATGAACAATGCCATGTTCAAATGATCCTAAATGTTTGAAAATGAAAACTTGCAGTGACCCTATACTACTGACGCTTTAAGCCTTGTCCATATCTAACAAACGTTTCTTAGAATTTTCCAAAAGTTTCCACTTTTCCAGCTAGCTTAAAATGCTAAAAATGTGGTAACATTTTGAGGAAATCTTTCCAGAAACTATGTTTTTAGAAAATGTTTTCTAGACGTGGACAAGGCTTTATGGATTATATAGTCTTCTGTAGCTCTAACTACAGGGTGTATCAACACCATGCTACAGATAAATATTAATATGGTGCTGGGCACCCCACATTCAATATAACCTATACTATAGTTTTGAACAGTCCCTAGTGAAATCTTATACCAATCCTTAATAAGCATAATTATTTTTAGTTAATTAACTGTACCGTATTATTTACCCACAATGGAGCTAGGAATCCATGCTAATTTTAGTCTCAAAAACTAACCATGTTGAAACCTGGTGATGCTCATGATCTTCGAAACCAGGCAAACTATTCTCAACCTCTTCGTGTTTCTATTTTGTTGCCTACACCCTGCATAATATACAGAGTATAATACACGTGGTAAATTATACTAACACATGGATATTCAGTAGCGTAGCAACAAATAAATAGTGTACACCTACAGTGTACCGAGTATACAGTATTTTGGCATTAGTACTGCCAACGCTACAGGTGATATTTTTAACAAGTCACCAAAATGACAAAACGACACGTGTGCTTTACAAAACCAGGCCTTCTATTGGTCAATCCATTCTGGAGCACCTTTTCTAGTTAACAAAAGCGAGCCACATGCACGCATTAACGAAGTGACACATGTGGTTGTTATTAATCGAACGCGAGGGTCATTCGATACGTTCCAGCATCTTTGATCGGAAATCTACAGGAAGCCAAGACCTAGGCATAATCGAGTCTCGGTGATTTCGTTGAGAACTCGTTTCTCACCTCCATCTCCGCGTACATAATTTATTCCCAAAATAACTCGACGAGTCAATTTCGACTTTCCATTTCCTACGAAAACCGGCCTTTTTTTCAAGAATCGAAACTAGGAAAACATGACGACGTTAAATCGACATGTCTTCCGGAAGGCCGCAAACTTTCTTACGTCAAACCTACGGGTTTTACCATGCAGTTATCTGTTGGGCAAAATGTGGAAATTATAATAACGATTTAACTTACCACGCGAGGGTATCAATTAGTAAATCCACAAGAAAACTGCGAAAGCAAACCGATCGATATAGCGATTCAAAACTTGGTGAAGTCAGTCAAACGTCATATCCGAAGCCTTGTCGCGGAAAACTCACTAGTCGATCACCTGTTGCACATCCGAAAAGTAATTTTCTCGATTCGCAATCTCCGAGAAGCAAAAATAGCGATGAAAAATCAAAACATTTTCACGTAAAAATCAAATCCTGGTGGAAATTATCAAAATCGAAAGTCTTCGTTCCGAAAATGGAACTCGAGCACGAGATGGAACGCTATCACGAGCAGATCTCGCGAGAATTAAGATGGAACGCGAAGCACGAGATGGAACGAGAACAAGCGCGTTCGAAACCGTTTGTTTGAAAATTAAATTCAAAAACGGTAGTTTAAATCTAAGGTAAAAAACGTTTGTTGCAGAGCGATAACACAAGCACCACCTCGATCGACAGCCACTGGCGAACTAACGCGAAAGCTAGAGCGGAGCAAGGACGCAGGACGTACGGGCAGCCACTCCACAGGCAACCGTCAATGAATCAGCACAGTCGTATTGCCAACGCACAACCAGGGTTGTGTGAGGGGGAAGGTACATGTAGTTTTTTTTTATTTGGCTGGCATTTTGCCTACTACTTTCATTCCCGAAAACCAAATGGACGAAGAAGGTGAAAAACGACCGGTATAAAATCGAGAGGAGAGAGAGAGAGATAGAGAGCAGAAAACTTGCCGAGAGGTAATGTAGGTGGAACGGGAAACAAAAGTTTACCTTTTAAAAGGCAACTGACACGCCCCTACCTGACATATAAACTCGCCCTATGTTCCCATCGATGCGAGCGCCACCGTGCGGTGAACGGCTCGTTTTTACCTCTACCTTTTCCATAATAAAAATAAAAAATCTAGCCTCAACATTAGTGTCTGTTTGACAGCTGAAAGCGAAAGTTACCGTGTTACCAATAAAAGAAAGTTTAAGGGGAGAGCGAAAAGTGTCACTTTCGAGCAAAATTGGGGGAGAAGTATGAGGTACAGTAGAACCTCTGTAAGTTGACCACCTAAGGGACTGTCGCAAACTGGTCAACATACTGTTGACCACCGACTTCTATGCGACTTTTATGCCGACTTCTCAAAATTGTAACGAACAAACACAAAATGCAATTTTGATACTGAAAAATTCCAGGTTTCAATTAAAAACTCCCTCTGCTTTCCAGGTTGTTCATGTTGGTAGTCATGCCCCATGAATATTGGACATGAGTAGCATACCGTGCCATTTGGACCACTTTTCCAAAGATGGATTTTAAACATTTCAAATGTTTAAAATGTTAAAAGACACAAAATAAAATAAAAATAATTTTTAAAAATGCTATTTTCATAAAAACATCTAATAATCATAACAATATACGAATTCATATGGAGATTAGTACTGTAAGTTGTTACTTTTCGCGACAAATGTTTTTTTCCTAGCACTTATCTTAGGAAAGACAGCCTGTTGCACATGTGTAAATGCTTGCATTCTTCATATTATCAAATAATATTATTGACGTCCACCAGAGGGCAGAGTGAAAAAGTCCACTCTTAACCTGACCTGGACCACCAATGGATGTTCACACAATATAATTTATAGGGATTTAAATATGAAAAAATGCTCTTCATCGTGTATCTGATCAGTTTACAGTCACTACACCCTTTATTTGTAAATTTACAACAATAAACTGTGAAGTCATGAGAAAAAGTTATTAATTGCATCGCTTTTTTGCATCACCTTATTCCAAAATATAATACGAATTCAAAAATTTGAATTCATCTGGCATGAAATTGAGTCTCGCAGCTCTAAATCATTTCTAAAATTGGTTACTGTTTCACGAGTAGACAGATTATCCATCTGTTTGTTAGGCTGAATGAACTCAGCCAAACCTCATATTTACGTTGTTGGGTGAATGGCAACTGGAGAGCCAATGTGCGAATTATCGCCATATTTATGCCAACTTATTTTCACAGATCAACGGAATCTGTTTGATATTTGAAATGGAAAATTATCATACATTGTCAAGCAAATTCATGGTTCATACCAAAATTTGCCACTCAATTTCCATGACTAACCCTGGCCAAATCTGATTAATTTTCCAGACTTTTACAGGCATTCCAGACACTTTTTGAAATTTTTTCAGACTATTTCATGAAACAATTTTTACAGATTTGATCCAGGTATATACACCATAGTTGGTAAAATTTAGAAATTATAGATTTGATCACAAAAGGATGGAATTAGCCAACACATTTTTAAGAAGAAATAATAATATTAATAATTAACAGACTGATATAGGCGAGATTTTTTTAAAAATTACAAGACATATTGGATTTTTAATGCATTAATATTAATACTGATGCGAAAACTAGTGGTTGAAAACACTAGATCTGCAACACTGCATTTTTAAGGACTTGTTAGAAATATTAAAAATTTCTTCATAATACCGGAAAAGTCATAGGCCAAATTTTTGTTAAAATTTTTGTTATTGGTGAAATTTCCATAAGGAAAATTACTGATAATGAAAACACCGTAGGCGAATTTTTAGAAAAAGTAGATCACAAATACAGCTTTTCTAATGCTTTTCATTTCCAGACATGAATTTCCCTGACTTAATGGTCAAAATGTCAAGCTTTCCCTGACGGTATGAACCCTGAAATTTTAGCCATTGACAACGGCAGTGTCAACAGCATTTAAAGATGAATCAGTGTAATCTGGCCTGTTGCTACTACCGTTAGGTCACATTTATGTCCTCCGACCCAATGTAGGTCAAGTACTCGTCACTTACTACTATGTAATCTGTAGTTCGGGGCGTTTATCATAACGTTGTTGGGATTTTGATATTCATGACAACCAGATATTCTTTCTAAATCATTCATCAATGACAGAAGTGGCAACCCAAATCCCATAATAGGTGTGATCGTAAAGTCAGCGAATATTACGTAATTTCGCACTATAATGCGAAAGGCGATCTAGTGACACACTTATTTTTCGTCTCGTTACGTATTAAAATGAAAATAAAAATATTATAAGCACGTCCTAATGGGAATTCCTTTTTCAGGCATAAATATCTAAACGTCACAAAACGATATTTGACGTCACGCTTACATGGTTACCCACAGATGAAATTTTTTAACTTCCTTGACTTTCCAGGTTTTAAAATAAATTAAAACAAATTAGTTAAAATACCCTGACCACTGAAAATGTACATGTGTGCCAATGTAAAGGAATATATGCTATATTATGGCGCCTACTAATTTCAAAAAACCAAATTACCAGAGATTTCCAAGATTTAAAGGGTCGTAACTTCATTTTTCCAAGTTCATCCCATATTTACATACAAAATATGGTAATTGATATCTTAGTAGTAATGGAATGCCATTGGCGAATTTTTAGAAATCATATCCCGAAAGATGAATTTTACACACATTGCCATAAAAAATAATTCAGAAATATTAATGGAGGGCAGAAAAACGCTGTAGGCGAACATTTTATAAAAATCTGTCACAAATGATAGAGTTCTTGAAAAATATCTCAATATTAACAATTAGGCGAGCTCCATAGATAGACGGAAATAGTGCATTTTCAACGTATTTCCTTAAGGTGTTTTACAGAAATATAAACTTCGAAACTTTCGAAAAGAATACTGAGTGCAATTTAAAACAAAAATATTAAGGACTGCAACCTTGTAGATTATTCTTAACAATTAGCCACAACGAACATCACAAAATAACGTTAATACTGGAAAATTCCAGGTTCCAATTCAAGTCCTTGAATTTTACAGGTTTCAAAGTT
Organism: Kryphioiulus occultus; assembly: GCA_034687865.1. Lineage (NCBI taxonomy): Eukaryota > Metazoa > Arthropoda > Diplopoda > Julida > Julidae > Kryphioiulus > Kryphioiulus occultus. The sequence continues at coordinate 5,482 of JAQGAF010001271.1, read as the reverse complement.
CCCCAAATTGGCAGTCACGGTGCATATTTATTGCTTACATAAAAACAGGAAATAGAACACACATTTCCATAAGGAAATAGTAAATTTAGATTAGATTTTATAAATCGACAATTTCATTATTAATTTCTCCCACAAAAGTGATCGTCATCTCTTGGTTTTTATGTTAGCCATAAATAGATACGTAAAATGTTTTTACGTAAAATGTATTACTGATTCGTTGAATTTCCCTGACTATTTCAAAGTAAATTCATTTTCCCTGGCTTTTCCAAACGTTCCAAATTTCCCTCGTTCCAAATTTCACCTCTGTTTTACGTGACAGAACTTAAGGCAAATGCTAATTTCAAAATTCAATAATGATCACAATTAACTTCGATTTTTTTTAAGGTCACTTAAATTTTTGTCAAATTAAATTTAAAAATTAAAAGAAAGCTTATCTAAAATTCCATACTAGATCGACCGAAATTAAACTTTCACGTTTTGGGGGCAGGCAACCAAAACAGGATGCACGGAAAGCCGTAGCTAGCTAGCCCCGGGTGCAATTCGAAAACGTGCATGAAAGTGGAGTTGAAGGGCGGGTCATGGTTAGGAACAAACAAAAGTTCACCTCTCGAATAGCATACTGTATTTGTTGATTTCGCCTCACTTTCTGAGATTTCAGATCAAGTTAATCCAGTTATGGTCGAGGGAGGAAACTCACCAGTTTTTCAACTTTTTTTTATCACTATTATTATTGCTACCGCACGAACTGTAGTATGATTTCAAGCCAAAGAAGACAATCCAGTCATAAACTGCACTAGAGTTGACCTGAATTGGCTTAAATTTGGAGAGAAAAAACTTCCTAAAACGGAAAGTAGCGAATGTACATGTAAGAAACGTTGAGAGCATCTAACTATTTTTAAAGACGTTTCATTGAAAGTTTCCAATAGTAGCGAGTCTAGTTTCGTGTTTTTCTCTCTACCTCTTGCGTGGTAATTTATTCTAACCCAGTAGTTATTCCCCTAAATTAACTGGTCATAAAACTCAGTTCAGGAACCGCGATTTGGCTACAATGTTGCGCGTTGATAACGCTTATTCCAAACCTCGTTAAGACTGATTGAAGGACAAGCAAATTCTTCTGCTTTACATGCAGAGTATGTCAGTAGAACCTCCAAAGTTGACAACCTCCCCATGTTGACCACATTTTAACAGATCGGACGGTCACCACATTAACTCAGTGGAAGGTGACCTCTACATGTTGACCACTTGCACCCTTGAATGTTGTAGGTTGACCACTTGGACTATGACACACAATAGTAATTTACCCTCTGTATGTTGACCAACATGGTCTCAACATGTTAAGTCATGGATGATTACATTTATTGGCTCCTTGCGAAATTCATACCGCAAACCCCTGAACAGTAACTGTCTCTATAGAGCTATAAAAGTTGATTTGAACCCCTTTTGTACCCTTACTGAACTGTATTATGAACATTTAATAAGATTATTCATGAATGATGGATGATTATTGTAAAATGTAAGTACATGCAGTACATGCATTCACGGAATTAAAATCCTGTGTCATTACATGTACAAGCCTTTTGCCATATGTTGTCCACCTCCTTATGTTGACCAGTTTGCGACATGCCCTTGGGTGGTCAACTTACAGAGGTTCCGTGTATATCAGGAAACTGAGTTAAAATGCACCACGTCTATCACAATCACAAGATAGAAATACATACATCTACATATATATCGCTTTTGATGGAATTGATTTTGCCAATAACAGCCAGAACTGGTGGTTTTTGATGGAATGTGATAAGCCATATGCAATACATAATTGGCGATTTAATGGGGTTCGTTGTCAATTTTAATATTCACGAAATACCGCATGAGAAATGCTCGTCCGCTATCGAGATAATATTCCGCTTATAATTCCTTACTTTACATCTAAATTAAGTTTAAGCATGTTAATAAAATCAAAGTTAATCGATGGACAGATCCAACGCAGCAAATATAAGGAAAATCGATGAAGATCATACAGGACACTGATTTGAATTTTTTGATCGGTGTTGGGATCGGCCATAAATTACTCCAGGCAGCGATATGGTTTTATATATTTACGTGAATTAAATTAATGCAACGTGTTTTCAACTACGTTTTATACAAGAATATGAAAGTTAGATTTATTCTGAATCGAGATGTTGCCTTCCTTAAAAAATCACGATAGTGCTTGTTTATAGGTAAAGATCTCCAATCAAAATTTACCATTTTAAAAATCGTAAAATAATCCTACAACTTGGAATTGGAATTGGATTGCCAGTCCATTTAATGGCAAAGTAAGTAAATTGTTAGAAATGTAGATTTTTCTTTTACTTCACAATATTACAATTTTTAAGTTTCCTGATATTTCAATGATCTCCGAGTCATGTTAACTTAAATTTCCCAAATATTTGTCGTCGATGAACTCATCTGTTACGGAATGAAAGAGAAATCCACACTTTTAACAATTTACTTTCTTTACCATTAAACAAAGTAGAGAAAATTTCCAAGTTTTTGAATTTATGACTTTAGAGAAAAAACGGTTTTAAATTGCAATATTTGAGTCATCACTGATCATTATGTTACTAAGTTTGTGTAATTTTTTTTTAACAAAATGAATACTACCACTTGAACTACGGTATGACATCAATATTAATTTCCTCTCTGTATACTGATCAGCATGGTGTCAACATGTAAAGCCATGGATGATTAAACTTATTGGCTGCTTGCAAAACTTATACTGTACACCTCGACCAGTCCTTACAGAGGTACAAGAGTTCAATGTGAACCTCTTCAGAATTCCTACTGTACGTGTAATTGCTGGATAAATTTGCAGCACATTAGCAATACTGATACTGTATTATGGACATTTTAATAAGGTTGATCATGAATGCTGAATGATTACTGTCAGTACAAGCCTCGTTCCATATGTTGACCACCTACTTATGCTGACCAGTTTGCGACACTCCCTTGAATGGTCAACTTACAGAGGTTCTACTGTATTTAAATTTTCAAAAGCAAAAGTAAAACGTTGGTAAATTTTTTCCTTCAAATTCCAGAAGCTGTTGGGTTGACTGACCATCGTGTAATTTCTCCGAGCGACCACAAATGATCGGATATACTGTACAGCGTATACGAGGGACCAAATTGTGCATCAAAAATCCCGAAAAAGGCAACGACAAACAAACATTCTTCGGGTTCTACAGCCTTTAAGTCTGTTCGTCACAGGGTTTAAAAAACTGCGACGCAACATCTGAAGTGGAGTCATTAATTTTTTTTTGTTGTTGAACGATTTGTCAGAACAGTTTTATTTACATCCGATACCAACCCGTTTTCTATTTCGGGAATCCATGGCAGGCCCAAAATTGAAACATTTTTAATTTGGCACATTTTCCACATCTGATAGGAAGCTATAGCATTAGACTCCAGAGACATTTCAAATGATCTATTCGTAGTGTAAGTGAAAGTGAAGCTCCTACATGTAGTATCACACCTCCACCTGGATTGACGTTTTGTGCCTTTTTCAGACCCTCAGGATGTGCAATTTTAAAATTCACAGTCACTGTCAATGTTTCCATAAATTCCACGTGGACGTTTACGACCGAATTCTATACCTGGAATTCGGCTGCAAACACATGGCAGCCACTAACTATAGTGTTGAAGTAGTGCGAAACTGCATTCTTCGACTTCCACACAAATGAGCTGGCAAGCTACTGGTGAAAAATGCGCTTCTGTAAAATCTGATATATCTTATCCACCCTCATTTCTTAGCAACTGACTCAATGTTTCAATGCGTGCATGTAGCGAACGCCCAATGAGCGTGCCTATGCATCACAGTCAACCATATTGGCAAGGACATTTGCCCCCATTCAACAGCTGCGGGATAAACATATTTTGAATTTTACCAAAACAGATCTCTGATACTTTTAAAAGAAGCAACGATTTGGATGCCTATGGCAAAACTTGCAGTAATAATCAAAGAGTGGAATATCGCGAAAAGAAAAATTAAAACTATTTCATTTTTGAAAATAAATAGTTCCGACTAAATCAGATTAATTTCCCTGACTTTCCCCGACTAAATTTGATTAATTTTGCTAACTTTTCCTATACAAAATGTCACGTGTAAGTCAAATTAACTTTATTTGCAACACACCAATTTACTATATTTTGTATTTTTCTGAGGAAATGCCTCTGTTTCCATGTTAGCAGGTGTTTTAGACCCTCTTTTTAGATTATATTCAGTCAAAAAATTGAAATTCAAAATTTTTTGAATGTTTTCTCTGACTTAATGGACAAAATAGCAACATTTCCCTGACTTTCCCCGACAACATTTCATTTCCCTGCATGACCTTTAACGATTTTCCCTGACGGTATAAACCCTGTCTTAGCAGACAACCAATCAACTCGCCTGTTGTCGGTTGTCAGTAGTCGACAGAGGGAACTAACTTTAAAACTAATATAAAATTGACTTGTAATTCAATTTAAATTTATTTCAAATTTTACTGCGTTTGAAATTGATACCTTATCACGTGCGAGCGCTGATTCGCTGCATAGAGTCACGTGTCCGTGCGCGAGGATGCGGCGCACGTGACATCCATGACAACCGTAGAAGGCGAAATTCCAAATTGAAGAACGTTCTATATATTGCAAAAAGAACTCAATTGCGTATTTTCAAGATGACGTAAAATACCAATAACTTGCCACCTTTACAGTTGTATTTCAAGTGAAACGACCATTAGCATGCAGGTAATTATCATACCGGTAGTTTAAAAAAACGAAGATTTTAAAATGAGTTTTCGCAAAAATCTGTATTTTTGCGTTTTCAATCACAATTTGCCAATGACTTGTGCAGAAGAACTGACTCGCATACTTTATTGCGTTTGTTCCAATCGAATTACTGCGTTATTTCCCAGCTGAAGCATTTGCTCCAATTACACGTATGTGATCAAGTTTATCTATGTGGCATGAATACCAGTGCGTATTGGGACATGTCAAGCTAGGTCTCTACCCCAATACGCTGATGAGCTTCAATGTCCTTAGGTACAAACTGATACCTCACTAAATCTTAATTACGGATCTAAGCAAACATTGCACTTGTTTCCACACCTTAAAGTCACACACGGGATGCAGCAATTATCAGTCAAGGCCAAGCATGCAAAACTGGAAGGGCCTCAGTCGAATACTGGGTCAATGGTATATGTAAAACGACTGCTCACGCACCCTGTACAAATACTATATATATACAGTCGAACTCGGTTATAACGAGCATCAAGGAAGCGACCTAATTTGCTCGTTATAACCGTTACTCGCTATATCCGTTTGCTTATAATTAATTTAAATTCACCCACAGTGCATAGGAAATGCAACGGTCAAGTATTCGTCACAATAATCGTGATTTTCAGACCCATCACCCAATGTGCCAGCACTCGACATCATTTTCATCGAAATCCGTATACAAATTAGA
>JAQGAF010001270.1:0-33006 GCA_034687865.1 Kryphioiulus occultus | reverse complement strand
CGTTAGATTAGGATTAACACACAAAAAATAAATAAAAAAACATAAAAACGATAAATTGTAACAGCTAGGACAGGTGCCACTCTAGTATACAAGACAAGGAGAGTTGAAATATCAATATTTTGTGCATATGTGAAGAAATCTACACGTGTTGACCTTCGGCTAGAGCAAATGCTTTTTTGTGCAAGTTTACTGTAAATATTTTTTTCTTGAGCAAATGCATTTAGGATAAAAGCTGTACTTAATCTTATGCCCGCGCTCCGCCAAGGATACTAGTGTATGAGAAAGTGGGCTTCTCCTAACTGCTCCTAGGCTAGTAGTGATTGCTTGGCGATTGGGCAGCTAGATAATGAAATTACAAATTAACACAATTCAAAAACATAACAAGGATGACAGGTGTCATCCTTGTATAAGCTTACTAGACAAATAGGATTGAAATCTTCATATTTAAAGCAATATACGTAAAGTATATCCAGAGTAAATGTAACTTTTAGATTTACTGGCAGTATTAGCTGCAAGGTTTCAAACAGCCTCTGCAGTGTCTTCTTATCGCGTTTTATTGTACAGTAACTTCGTTCATTGCACGCTTCTTGTTTAATACAGAAAATCGACGAGTGAATATATATACAATTAAAAATCAAAGATACGACGGGCGTTGACAAAGGCAGCAAACTATAAGTGAAGCCAAATTAACACGTTTTTGTCCCTGCTCATTTGTGTTCTACGAGTCGATGCATTTCGAGGTTGTTTTGCTGAAAACTGATGATGGAAAAGTTGTCATGGGCGATTAATTAGAAAAGTACGACATATGTGCAATTAGTGGAAAATGCGTGCCATGCTTAGCAGTTGTTGACTGCCAATGCAGTTTGCCATGACAGTGTCGCATGCAGCTTGAATGGGGCGCTGTCATTGTTGCTTGTCTGCCAGTGTTTCTTGCCACAATTGAATTGAGTTGAAAAGTCTTTTTTTCCCTTCTTTTTTATCAAAAAAAAGTTACGGGCATTGTTTAAGAAATAGCTGTCACTTGTCGATCAATCTCAATCAATCATGAACAAGAAAGTGGACCTGGATTTCGTTTTTAACGTGTTTTTCATACCAAACATCGTCGAATCTTCCTGCTTTCTGTCCATCAGAATTCAGTTTCCACCAGTCCTGCAAACGGTCATCCCCAGTTTCTATGTCCACGAAGATGCTCAAAGTTGAACTTTGATTGACAACTGCATTTGCGTTTAGATGGATGTGTAATTAAAAGTTTAATTGCGCCATGACGCATTTGTCGTTGTCAAAGGGGCTGTACTCCGGTTCTGACCATCCGTGAATGACCAGCCTAGAACTCGTTAATACGGCTTGAAGACTGCATCTTTAAAATGCGGCCAGAGTAATTTAGCTACCACAACATGTAGTAAACATCGATGATTCCTTGTATAAATATCCAATAAGTTATTGCGCCTTTGGGACACTGAAGGTACCTTGTGGTTCACTGCTATTGAACGTGTTATAGACTTTGCCTGCCATAGATTTTTGGAGTAGTGATGCATTGGTGAACCAAGGATGTCTCCCATGTGGGGGGCTGTCGCATTGAGGGTTGTGATCTATCATTTAATTGCTGAACTTCTTGGTATTTCAATGTCTTAGTTGTTCGTGACGTCAGTATCCTAGCCTGACCTTGCCCACTTTTACTAATCATACACATTTTTTTTTCTCGTTAGCAGGCAGTGCTTCTGTTTTCGGTGATGCCACTCCACTGTCGTTTCTCCAGCTTCCTTCCGGCATCCTGAACGAGGTGATTTGGCTGCTGTCTGAGGGAGGCAACTCGACTGTCCGCTTCACCCCCGACGGCTGCAAGCCCTCCGAGCTGCGCCACGTTGTGTCCGAAGTGAATGTCCGGCAGGTTCGCCAGGTGGAGCTGGATGTGGGGTGCGTGTGCAAGCAGTGCCACCTGATGTTCGCCACCGAGGCCCTGTGCAGGCATCACGTGCACAATGGCTGCGGTCAGTACACGAACAGACAAGCAGCCATGCTCAAGTTCGTACACGTCATGTACGAGTGTCGTCCGTGCCGCATGCGCTTTGCGTCCCACCTGGAAGTGAAGCTGCACTGTGCTCAAGAATCTCACGAACAGAGAGTGGTCAGCATCAAAGTAAGTAGGGGCAGCAGCAGGAAGCTGAAAAAATAGTGGCCTCGTGGTCAGCGGTATATCCCCCTCTAATCTCTTGTCCCTCGAAGAGAACGTAACCTAGTCTCTCTTCGGCATCGTCCAGCTTGGAAGTTGACTCTTGCCTGTTGGCCCTTGGAGGAAACAAACCGTCATCGTCTTTTCGGCAATGTCCATCTTGGATCAGGACACATCGAGTCTTACTCGAATGGCCCGCTACCAGTTCGTTTTACGGCATTAAGCGACACTGGTAGCGGGTTGTGATCCCCTGGCCCTCCGCGGCACGCCCCAAGAAGAAAACCAAAAACCCTCACCGAACGATGGGCTCAGGGATTTGCTGTTAGTGCTCTCGAAAACCATTCTCCAGAGTGGGGAGATGTGAAAGAGAAAAAAGCGTAAAAATATTCCTACTACTCTTGTTGTAGCTTTGTTGCCGAAGCTCCTGAGATTCCTATTTCATCGTCCCAAACACTTTTTAAGAAGGCTAGGACGACTTACTCAGGTTCTCCGAGCTCCTCTCACAAGCCTAACCTTCCCCCGTTCATTATAAATGTAACTGTTGAAAAATACACCCAAAAAAAAGTTTAATATAAACTACTGTGAAGAAAAAACCGGTACGCTGGGCAATAATAAGTACACCGTTGATGATGGCGTATCTCTGGTAGATGACCTCTGGCGCACGCTTTGTTTTGCTCGACTATCATCAGGTACAGTTCACCGAGATGGCCGCTGGGAAAACAACCATTAGTTCTGCACCTCTCCCGCCAGGGGGACGATCCTACTCTTTGCGCACGCGCGACTGTATTTTTCTTTTCCGGTTAACTTATCCTTTGTACGATTAGTGGAAAGGTATTTGGTAAAACAAAAAAACTTTAGCTTCGGTAGCCATTTGTGATAGTAAGGTTCGTGTCTAGCTGTTTGTTTGTCTCTTATCATTGTCCAAACACCCGAAAAAAACAAAAAACTTTGCTGTCCTCACTTGATATTGGGTACAAGTAGGCAACGCTTGAGAAAAGTTCACGAACGATTGGGGGCGTAGCAAAGGATTCCTCGATATGCTGCATGCGTCCACCCAAGTGGGTATTACATATTGGAATGTAATGCAATTTACAGTGCTATCGCTAGACGTCGCTGCTGACTGCAGAAGTGTGCCGCTACCACCGCTTCGTGTCGCTAGCAATCACCTCATCCGTTTTTCACGTAATCACAAATATGGTTCCTCAATGCCCTCGTAGGCTCCTTACGCATCTGTCCAATCACCGTATATAATTAGTATATATTCTTGCTCGAATTTCAATTTTTTTATCCTTCCGAAATGGTCTCAGAGTTGCGACAATTTTTGAAAGGCAAATGTAAGAAAACTCATCAGCGGATCTTTCTAAAAATTTAGCGCTACGTAAAACTATTCATGAATAAATGCTCGTATCTGCCAAGTAAACGAAAAATCGCTCGTGCTACATGTAGCGACTTTGATTTAATGTACGTACCAGGGCAGAAATTTAAAATTTGCCCTGTTTTTTACTTGTTCCAAATACCGTAGCCTCTGAATGGTTCTTTTTCACCGATAGAAACCAGCGAAATCCATATATTAGATTTGTCACATTTGTGTCTCAAAATTTGAAAATTCCAAGATAGCGGGTTTGAGACCTCGCAAACAAGGGGTGTCGATGTGAAATTTATGCGAAACGTTAAATCGGTTTAAACCTACTCTTTTTTTTGTCCTTTGAAATCGATATCTAGAAGCGTTTTATTATTCTTTTAAAAATGTTAACTAGAAGATGCAAGAAGATGACTTGTCGTTTATTTGAGGAAAAATTTCGCGTAAAATTATATCTAATACACTAACTAAACCTGCCATTAGAAGCCCCCACCAAAATATCCTATATACAGTAGCTAACCTGAAATTGCTTGGGCATTATATTTTAATAAGGTAGACAGAACTTGAGGCTTACTTACACTGCATCTTAAGTACGGGAAATGGGACCTCATCTATAATACAGCTTTTATGTTCTGATCCTCTTTTCTGCCCATTTTATGCACGAGGCGAAAACTGTCCATCCTGCTCCGAGGCTGGGACTTTCCTTGCTTAAGTAGCAGTGTAGACGAACCTTTACGTAAAAACTACCTAGTCTTAATCGGAAAGAGTTCCTTTAATTGTCGTGTTTTCCGCCAGCAACCATTAGTGCAACGAGTTGACAGCACTGGTTCTCTTTTCCTGTTTTTGCTTACCTTAATGGCTACCAACATGGCTTTGAAAATACAAGAAATTAGAGCCAGTTTTGCCAAACATGCACAGCTGTGTTGTAAACGTTGTTAAATTTACGCAGAATATTTCCCTGTTTTATACGTTCGCATAGGCTACCGGATGTTACGTTCAGTCGTGACGTCACACGCTGGCCTCGTGCTAGTGTAACGTCACTTCCTTGCCAGGCGACACATGCTTCTGCTAGGTCTTTCACGGTGATGATATGTGTGTTACCAAGGACTTGGATGCTCACAGAGGAACGGGCCCATATTCAGTAATGCAGTTAACCCTTGGGGTGGATTGCAGATCTGTGGCTTTTTATTATCGGGGAATTTTGGGGGAGTGACGCGGTCAGGACCCATTTATGGGGTGTTTAAGATGGTAACTATGAGAAGAGTTGAAAAAGTATATAATGGAGAAGATTCGGACCAATTAATTAGTTAAGAAAAATAACAATTAATCTGGTTCTGTTCCTACCACTTCCTATTGACTTGTTCTGATGGAAAAAATGGCGTGTTTCGGTATCGATGTACAGTGCAATGATGTTATTAATCGCTATGCTTTTTTTGGGGGTGGCGAGTGAATGAAGAGAAAAAAATTGTGAAAAACATGAGGGAAATCCTTTGTATTACCTTTGAATTTCACGCGTTTACAAGCAAAGTCTGTATTTTATATCATGAGTATAAACACTAATAATAATTAGTCGTGAGAGGCCATAGTAATTAATCTATGTTATAAACAAATTTGATCGTGTCACACGTATATAAATACATATATATATAGAAGTCGGGTCTCATTTTTACTCAGTGTATCCGGCTCTAAAATAATTGGTTCATTGATTGAACAACCGTATATCGGGGGTTGAAACATGAAAAAAAAAGTGGCGCTGCATTACCGTGGTTTGAAAGCGAACTAAAATTGGCTAATAGCATGGTGGTGTCCGCGAGGGGGCGCTGCTAACGGGATATCCTAAGATATATTCGCGCTACGAGCTCACTGCCATGAATGCGGGTTTTAATTTTTTGTATTTTTCTGAGTTATTTTTGTGTACTTGTGCGTGTGTTTGTGCGTATGTTTGTGAGCTGTTTCGGCAGACAATGACGAGAGAGTGAAAAAGGTGTACAGAGGTTTTTACCGAGGTTCTTGTTACTAAGTGAAGGCTATTATGAAATAATGTATATCAGATACCTGTTCCTGCTAACTTGTCCTGCACACTTCCTAATGCAAGTTCCTCAAAACACGATTTCACAATCATTGTAACTAATTTTAACTAATCGGGGGTGTTTTAATTAGGTGTGTCGCGAGAGTGGTCTGCGTGCGTGCGACCATTCGCTAGTTTAGATATATCTTAATTATTAATAACGATATAGTTTGTAAAAGGGTTCCCAGCATGAAATAATATATATTTCAATTCTCCTTGGCATTGTGAGATCGGGAAACGTTACAAGGCGTGATCACGAGTGGACACTTAACTATTTATGAATCATATTCAACCCATGTTTTCTTTTTCAACGCCGCAACAGCCTCTAGTTTCTTTCTACTTGTCTAAGTCTTGTTGCTATCCTCGTACTCTTCATCAATCGCTTTTTAGCTCTAACCCTTGAACCCCCTTGAAAGTTTTTGAAAAATCCTGTTGCTCCACACAGTCGTATGAAATTTGGAAGAAAGGCATGACTACTGACCAAGTCCAATTAACTTCGAATCGCATTTTTATCTGTAAATCTGTCCTCTTGGGTGCTTGTGTTGTTGTTCTTTTAAGCATGCCAAGTTGCCAACAGTTCGTTCTATGTTATTAAATACCAAAATGCATGAATACTGAGGCATTGTGTGATGTCAATAGCTTGGATATGCGTCAATGAGAGTATTGACTGTTAGAAATTTGGCTCTGATTATATAGAACTAATTTATCATAAACATACCATCACAAATTGAAATCAATGGGTTTATTGCAAACATTCCGATCAATTGATATAAAGAATTAACGTAAATATATTTTTCAAAATCGATAATTTTACATTGATTTAATGGCAGAAACAATTCGGCATTTGTCAGTCATTTTTTACTCAAATCGCTCACTAGTTTTGATTGTGCTACATTAACGTTAGCCTTACTATTGATATTACTGACTTCTTCTAACAGTTCATCCTTCCTTCTGATCTTGAGCTTTTTCCTGAATTTCTTTCTAAAATTTCTTTTCCTGAATTTTCTTCTAAAATTTATTTTTACGTGCTGTTGTAGCGTGACCTCATTCCCGGTACATGGCTTTTTTGGGTGGGAAATATTGTCAGGGTTAGACCTGCTCGACTCTGATATTTCGAAGTATGATTAATTTCATAGGGACTTTAAATAATTTTAATAGCCTTTTTGTACTGTGTAATCCGCATATAAAGGAAAACGAATGCAAATGAAGTGAATGGACATGACAAAATGGACTCACTGCTATTTCATATTCTTTCCTTTATAGCCTGCACCTATGTATATTTTGCACGATTGTCTTTCTCATGAACAAAAGATCAAACAGGAATATTAAAACGCATTTAATCCATTTTGAGATAAGAATTTTTTATCCCTGTCTCCTTTGAGTTAAGTTTACATCATTGATGGTATTAATTGTTTGGATTAATTGCAAGCATAATTGTCAGTTTGATTGGTCCACGTGGGATGAAACATTTAAGTACGTTTTATATTATTGGCATTTTTTTTTCTTCTTAACTATGAATAGCTATTACGTTTGCTATGATTTTTAAGCTTTTTATGAAATACATATCTGTTCATGATTGTGATGTGTTTACAATGCGGTTGGTTATTCATGTGGCTTTGCTCTTTATCTTATTGACCACAACGTTGGGGGTGTTCTGCTATTACACCTGCGGACACAATGTTATTTTTTGAAGTTTCATACGTTGTATTTCTCGGAAACCTCGAGCCACCCTGCTATGTTAAAAAACATCCCTTTTCCCTAAATGTTGTCAGTGCGTTTACCTAGTCGTTTTGCAGAATATGGTTGCCAGCGTTTAATTTAACATTTTTCCCAATTGGACTGGACAGGTGGGTTGATTTTTTTTGCGAAATGAAATTGCCAGAATTGCGAAGCAATGTGATTACTTGTGGAGTGAAACGATCAAATTTTTTGTTGCCGCAAATTGGTTATCCTAAGTAGATGAAAAAGCAGATTTGGGCAAATTCTTAGTCATATCTATGCAGGACTCGGTTATTGTCCTCTATGACGTCATCAAACATGGAGAACAGCTATTGATGGTCGATCGACTCCCTAAAAATAAGTTCCTGATAAACTGATTTCTGCTATTTAGCACTTCTTAGCAGATTTCATTCACAGAGCCTGCATGAGATGTAGCGATATTTCAAGTATGGACTATTTTTTAACCGAGTACAAAAATAATTAGACTTGTATCTCAATTTAGTTTGCGAAAAAAAATGATCATTCATATTATAAGTGTACGTATGGTTATTGCCTACGATGGTTAAGAGTACTATTATTAGTAGATTTCCAATGGCATTAAGCACCATTTGGATTAATTTTAATACATAAGGTCATCGTGTTTTCTCGTCCTTTATAATTCCCCAATCTTTAGCTAAAAATTAATTCTGTGCATTTCTTTAATGTTTCGCTACGCATTTTTCATTTGTATTCCCAGCAGTTATATGCGCATTTCATTAATTAGACTGTTTTCCCTTTTCATGAATTAGACTGTTTTTGGTGTTTGGAGTCGCTCAGTCCTTGGTGCAATTAATTGAAAAAAACAGTTGTTACGGAATGTAATTAACACGCCTGCCTGTGTATAGAAATGCTGTTAGTTTTTGACAGTGCCTAACCCCATCAAATGGTTGATACTGTTTCCTAAGAATGACCGAGGAAGGACAACTGAATATTGTGCAGGAGAAATAAAGGGAATCCAAAATGGAGGAGTGATCCAATATGGACGCAATGGACTGAACACACTGGTGTTAATGTGATCATGTGGATATATGCTTGAAACTGGGGCGACTCAACCCGAAAGGCATTTATGAAAGTTAATTACTGCTAACAAGTTCCTGATTTTTGTGCTACGATCTTGATGGAATGGGTTTGGAATTAATTTGCCAAAACTTAAGCAAAGAATTACTACACGTTGATGATTAACATAAGTCACGATGAGATCTAAAAATATGCTGTCCTAAACATGTTTTATTCATTAGACATATTAGTTAGTCACAACATTTTACATATTAATTTATACAAATTTGATTAGTATGTCCTTTTTAAGAGGTTATCAGTTTTGCTTCAGTTTGGGAAATCAAATGGGCGGAGTGGAAATGATGCACATTGCTAAGGAATAATTCACAATTTTTTTAAAATTATTTTTTATCTCTTCAAAGTACCTGAAATTAGACAAAAACTTCAACTTTTACATATTCTTGCAAATTAAGGCATTTTTTTTCGAAAATATTAATTCATCTGCTTTTATTTTTTAGAAGCATTTTTCATAGGCTTATGTACGTGGTTTCAATTTTAAGGAACGGATCTCAATTTTGAGAAAATAAAACTATTTCACACGTCCGCAAATCCATGTTCTCTGAAACGAGCGGGCAATTTAGTTAATCCATAAAACGATAATTTGAATCCACGTGAAAATTTAGCAATTGCACCATTTTCATCACTCCATACACGGTTTTTAATTGGATTTTTTCTCTGCCATCCATTTTATTGCATTAAGACAATAGCAGAACCGATTTTGGCATGCGTGCCTATTTGAGTCACATCCTCGGAGCAAATAAGATTTTCCCCATCCAGGAAATACTAACGAGTTAATGGTGATAGACATTATAATTTATGATTAAAACTATTCTGTGCCTGGGTTCGAAGCTTGGTTTTCGTCGTTTTTCATCGGGGATTTTGCATGGATTTTTTTCATGGATTTCGATGCCAATTTTCTGCGAGGATGTGCAGTGGCAGGAAAAAAGTAATTGGCGGAAAAGTCTGTAATTATTTTTGAAGCACCATTCATTAAGGAGTGGATACGATCAGTATTACTTTCTCAAGACACAAACCGCCATTTAGGGAAAACCAAACTTGGCCCTCACACTCGATCCTTTTTCCTTTGTTTTTAGACACCTAAAGTTAAAAAAATGAAAGGGATGCAACCCATCCATTCAATTACACGTGTATCATTTAACGCTTCCATGCTGTTATTAAACACCATGCGTTCATTTGTGTGCGTGACTTTTGAGGGTAATTTTAATGCTCCCTTATTTGCATATCTGATTGTTTGAAACACTTCTAATCTTAATTGCTTAGGGCTTTATTGGTCTGCTCGTAGACGTTATTTATTACT
Organism: Kryphioiulus occultus; assembly: GCA_034687865.1. NCBI lineage: Eukaryota > Metazoa > Arthropoda > Diplopoda > Julida > Julidae > Kryphioiulus > Kryphioiulus occultus. The sequence continues at coordinate 23,276 of JAQGAF010001270.1, read as the reverse complement.
TTGTGAAATCGTGATCCTTTGTTTCTCGATAAACTCATTATAATTTTAAATTTGACTTTAAGGATCTCATCGATGCTTGATGGTATTCCAGGGCCATCGTGCTGTCTTCAGAGAATGATAAAAGTCAAAGTTTTTTTAAAATTAATTGAGAAAACCCGGGAAAAAATTACCAGAAATGTTATAGAATTCCAGTAATTTTGGCCAGTTAGGTTTATTTTGTAATTCGGTGAACAAAAGATGACATACTGTACATGTACATGTAAGATCCTACCCAATGCCAAGTAATTCGTTGTATTTTGGCAAGTGTGTTCCAAACCCTGAATCGATGCATTTCGGCACAAACTCTCCTTGAGGTGGGATGGGGGCGTGTCGTTAATTTTCTTCAAGTTTTTAAGAGAAGCTACCCCTTTCCTATTTCATTCCTCTATCTAGTCCTTTACAGTGGCTTTTTCAGTCCAGGTGAGGTTCGTCGTGTGTATTTTTGCTACAGCAGGAGGCGCAGCGTTTCCTATTTTGAATCAGTAGTTCATGACCTAACTCAACTTACCTTTTTAGCTACCTATTACTACTTCTGTAACTACAGTAATTTTCCCATCGAAACCGATCAGCAAAAATGCTCTTTGCAAGCAAACTCCATAATGTATACACATAATTGTATGTGAAATTTGTCCACACAGTGTCACTGTGGTCCAAGCTGTCCTGAATTGTTTCCTCTACCTCACAATGTCGTTTAAAGTTCCTACGATCATGCTTGGGCCCAGTGATTGTGTCCGAATAATCATTGCCCTATAAGGGTCCGTGAGTCATGTAATTTGTCCTTTATATAGCGAAAAATATTATAAAAATGTGAATGGAGGCAGTCAGTAGCAAAGTTTTCATTCTCATTATTTGTTGTATACAAGTTTTCAATGTGCAATTCTAACAAAAAAGCAAAAAGTTCGTGCTGTTAGTTTCCGTTGTACAGAAGATTAAAAGATTTGAGTGAATTTTTTTGTCAACTTTGAGTCTTTTTGGTGCTTCTTTGTGGCTTGTTGCTTCGTCGAGCTTGCGTTAATATTGTTATGTTGAATGGGTCGGAAGATTATACAAATCGTGAAATGTATATTTTTTAAATTGACTTTTCTTGGTTGAACAACGATTGGTCGTTTTCAGTTAACCCAAATTTAATACCAAAAAATTCATTACGTTTGAACACAATATGCAGTCATTTGACTTGGATGATCTTGCTCAACAATCTGATGCTTGAAACGGTTTAAAAGAAAAAAATTACTATAAATTTACAAAGGAAATTATATTTTCGTTTTTTTGTAGCTTACACTTATGCCTACAGATGGCACTGCATGGCGTGGCATTAGCAATTATATACTGTACTTGGCTGCACTACTTGCTATACCGAAGTGTTCTTACCGAACATTTAGATTTTCCAAGATCCACGCATAATTTATCTTGCCTTTGTCTTTCTAAAATTGTTCCACTAATTTATTAATTCCTTTTTAATTCAAAGAAAATGTGTAAGTTTTTTAAAGTGTTAACCATAAAATCTGTGGAAATAATACGCATTTCTCCCAATATCGTCTTGTATCTTAAGAACATCGCTGATAGAAATTAATCGTCAGTTGCATGTAGTAATTTCATGAGATTTGTTGAATTCCACATTGATATTGTTTTTATTGTTGAATATCTATAAAACGATTAAAATGCATTGATTCATTGACAGGCATTGACAGGCCGCTGTAGGAGGGCTGCTTGTACAACCTTTTATATACGTATGGGTAGTCACCATTTGACAATAAGTTTATTTTAAATTTCAGTTACTCTATAATCGACTTTCTAATTATATTGACTAATGAGATACAAGACGATTTACCTTTAAACGATATATTGAATTTCAGTCTTTCGATCATCAATTCCTTACATGCAGTTTTTGTAATTTAGCATTTTAATTATTTGACGAAAGTTCAAGCTTCAGTTCGTTGGTCGACATTCTACAGTCGCTACAGTCATTTATAGACACCCTGCATATTCAAACGATTAGTATAATTAAGTTATTTCACTATTAGCTTGTTCTATTTTTCAATTTTAGCATCTGCAGTGAAAGTCATAACTAAGCTTTTTCAGTCGGTGAAGACTTTATGGTTTATCATTCTTTTTTTTGTGTTTCAAGATCTTTTTTGGCCCATACCATATCTCTAGTTTTAAATCCTCTATTTCTCCTAGATAAATTATATAGACATTGTTTTATACATTTTTTGCGGTTCTATTTTAGTATGTTAGGTTTTTAATACAAGGTGCATGTAGTTTTCTGCTTATGCTGGATAATAAACATGCCCCATTGAAGAAAATTACACTTTTTCATGTTATTTCTACGCGGTTTTCAACGATAAAATAACTTTGAACTTGACTTAGAAACTTATTATCAAATATTAAATTTATTTCGCTAATAAATTATATATTTTGGAATTTCAGACTGGCATGTAAATAAGTAGATAGAGGAAAATAATATAGTGAATCTCGATCGTGTTTTATAAAAAGCAGGAACTACAGTATAGTAAGCTTTTAAATATACATTATAAACTGATTTTTAAGTTATCTTTTACTTTGGTTTTAAGTTGCATGGCTGTCAAACCTCGATAATTTCAGGATTTTTCATTAGGACGGTAATTTCTTCAACGCATTGTGAAGAAGTATGCAGGCGAGCACAAACTGGTTTCGAAATATTCATTGAGGTAAGTGTGAAAACAATCTGGCTTATTATTATTTTATTATCAGTATATTTTGAAACGAATGTACTGTACATGTAAATTACATGACAAATTCTTCGGTACGACTGATTGCTTTAGGTCACGTACTAGTTAAAGTTGTTATGAAATAGTAAATGTTAATGAAATTGGATTCTTAAATTGTGCATTACTAGTAATTCTGCATATTCAGTATAACATGGTCTGTTTGATGTTACGTCAGTATTTGCTCAACAAACGTTTTTTATTAATTAGTCGTGCACTACTTAAAATGTTATAATTCATCTTATGGGACTAATGTTCGCAAATTAATTTAATTCCACAGTTTCTTACGACACATCATTGATTTCACATTTATTCAAATTTATTAAGAAACTTAATGCAAAGTCACATAATTTTGCTGTGTAAGCTCGATTTAAAATGGAAATTGAAATTTAATAACTTGTTTTTTTTTCGATTGGAGACAAACAATTCAGTTTTATTGCCTTTTTATGGGATGGCATATCAATTAATATCGATTTGTCGTAATCTGGAATTTAATTTATGTCTCGGAATGGTTCTATTAGCATCTCAAAAAGTTATTTAATTGATTTTTTTCCTGCGAGAGGATGAGTGCCTTTAGTCTTTTTTTCTGAGCTTTCTTTTGTCAGCCATATAAATGGCATTCATTTCCATTAAGGACTAGCCTAGTACGGCTCCTGGTATGCCTAATTATTTGTGTCTGCCCTGATTTGGTACATAAAATGCGAAATTCTGGAGGCACACAATCACTCTTGACGTTTGTTAGGCCATTGGAATTACAATTGCCTAATGGTAAATCATTTGATTAGTAAGACTTAAATCAGGAGTAATGGCAATTTTAGATTTCTTGCTAGGAATTAGGAGGCAAGAAGGAGACAGTCATGGCAAGGAATTTAATGTTGTCGTTTTTCATTTGCCTTTTTTCCTTGTCCTGATAGGAGATGGAGATGAGCGTGTAACGAAGGAATTAAACTATGGGATGACAGAATTGCTGGGGAATTAAATTGTCTGAGTCTTAAATCTGTTGCTGGGATGAAGTCTTCTTACCCTGTAAGTACTTTTACTTTGGCTCACTTCCACTAGCTTTTATGCCGCAATATGCAATGGTCCTATTTGCGGTTACCATTTTTTATTTGCATAGACATGCTGGTGATTCAAACTGACGGTTTCAAAACATGTTGGATTCGCATGAGTTGAGGAAAAAAGAGTTTTTCAAATAATGGGTTTCATCACGTATGCTTAATACTATGATTTGCAAAAAATACAATAAATTTGCAAATCTCTTAAAAAATCATTCATGCTTTTGAAAACAATTTCAATCAGATCAAAATCACTGCTATTAATTGCGAAAATGTGAATCTCGTAAATACAGCAATAAAAAACAAGCCAAAAGTAGCTTTGTTTTGGCAACCTAATCCACGCTTATCGTCGCTACAAATTTGCCTTTTGTGTTGCTACTAATTGAGCGGCACTCTCTTTTGTCCAGCCCTTGTTTTTTTCCATTGTTTAGTTATACGCGTTGGGCCAAACGAAGTAGTTTTTTGACATCTCAACTACTTTATATTCATTGAGCTCTTCAAAATCATGTTGACTTCGATAATAAAATGTCAACTTGTTTATCAGACCGTGGCCGTATGCAAATCGAGCAGCCAACGGTTCAACCCTTTTTACTCAATACCCTCGAACTTCGTACCATATTCACCCTTTGCCAAGACGAAAAAAAACTAATGTTATAAATCACACCAGTTTGCAATTTTTCTCGCCAACCCCCCGCTTATTTTGGGTGCCCCAACCCTTTGAATCTCATCAACTGCCATAACACGGTGTCACTAAAAAGCATTAACCCTTTCACGCCCCTTCGATAAACCCATAAACATCGACAAGAGGTAACAACTCGCCATCGTATCTTCAACAAAAATGTTGAACCAATAATATTCATCTCCCCACAATCGATTGACGAAGCACAATGGGCAAAAACACAGTCAAAAATACTTGTCTAGGTGTGCATGTAAGCCACCTCTCGAACCATTCATGGACGTCTTGTCTGGCCCTGGATCAGCTCTCAACCCCTTATCACCCAAATTTTCATCCGCGCTTTTGCTTTTATTTACTCACCCCTCCATTTTGTTGTTGTTCCCCCACCCAAGTCTTGCCCAAATAAAACATCGATGACCCGTTGCCACCGACACGTGTTAACCCTTCCTGTGTGTTCAACCCTTCCCTCACACCTCAACCCCTTCGTTTTGGGAGCCACGTGCCCCTCCGGTGTACATTTACTAGACACCATGAACCCTACGAACCCTTTGGTTACCCCTATCCCCATATTTGCATGCTATTTTTTTTAAAAGTTTTTTTCTTGCTTTAAGTGTAGTTGGCAGACAGGCGTTTAGATTTTTTGTTGCCACCCTCGCCACGCAAATTTGTATTCGCCTATTTTGATCATCCTCTTAACGTTACGTTCAATGGGTCTCCTCCTGGGCTCAAAGGGCTAAACGAGTAACGTGTGGGCTACACGATATTTCCTCAATAGGGAATCTCGACATTATTGAGTCTATAACGCAATAATGTTAACAGGATGCCGAGGAAGCAGCACGGGGCAGTACAATGTAGTGTGATAAATTCTTACTGAAGTATCACTAGTTTATACATCGTGGTTGTGCTCATCGCGCACGACGTGAACACCCTGTATGATGAAATAAAATTTCTCAAAAATAAGCAAACAGCCTGCAAAGATAACGTATATTGGTATATAAAATTATTGGAAAAGCAAAAACAAACGTTGCGGAAAAATTGTGCACGTGTACATTTAAATAATTGCTGCTCCAATTGCAAAATTATTATTATAGCAACATTTTGGCATCAGTTTCATTTCGTCTATCGGAAGATTATCCCCCACCGGCTTCCGTAGAAAATGCAAGGCGCTTGCATTCGAGATCGCCAAGCCTTGAAAGGACTCCGTACTCCGCTGCTTGGTGTTCGACAAATGGAGAAAAAGATTTGGGCAGCTAGTAACGCATAAATTATGAGTCTTGATAACTTTACTTTGAATACAAATCAAGAAAGTTATAGGATAAGCTTTCCGCTTTTAAATATCTGGAACGTATGATTAACCACTATTCAGTGTCCACAATCTGGAATTTTAAAGACATCTCATCGGTGATCGGTGTTTGTAGAACGATGAATGTAATATTCTCTGTCAAATTTACTAGCTTTATTATAATAATAATAAGCACTACATCTCGGAGTACAACCTCCTTCTTCAGGCGTATTACATATGAAAATGCGATCAAAACAAAATTTCTTAACTATACGGTGGCCTAGGCCGAGATCACATTAAATTTGTTCTAAACGTATTAATCAAGATAATTGAAATGTAAATGTATGGAGACGTCCACATTCAAACCACATACATTTCGTTGGAAACTTGCGCGCTCCAGCGACCTACAGTACGTGATTAGTGCTTCTCGCCCAGATAGCCGCACTGTCAATAACTTGCACAATTCTAACATGGTGCCAACATTCGCTTATTGTTATCATTTTCCCTCATGTAGGATTCGTAAAACAAGAGGAAGGAGAAGTTTTGTGAAGAAAATGTATAAAATGATGTCTCATCTGCTATGAATTTCTAAAATTTCAACTAATATTCTTCCAAATTCATTGACGAAAATATTCCGACTTGCGATACTGGCTGTGAATCAAACAGAGCTGACTGATATAAATGATTTTGATGTTTACAATTAGTAGACGTGCATTTTAGTTGAGAAACCACCAAAAAGTGCCGAGATGACAGGAGCACTAAAGTTTTACTAGGTGGGTAGCATCAATCAATTGATTTTCAAATATCATACATGTATGAATGTGCGAATTTCATTAAAGAAGTTGTACAGAAACATTGTGAGCAAATAAATATACTTGTGATTTTTTAGCTGTCAATAGCATGTACAGTTAATTTTGTGATGTACATGTTGGTGTGATTTCAAATCAAACAACTGTCGAATTTTCTTGTCATTCGGCTATTGTTATCACAATAGCCTGGGCCTAAGGTCATCACATTAAGCGGAGACCACTGTACCTGAAAAGGTATGTGGTATATGAAATAATGCATACAAGTGTTTGTATTCCACAACAAAAATGTGCTATACTTCTGTGATATTACTCCTTAATTCACAAGTTACAAGTACATCTACATACTTGTACATTAACTCGAATGGCAAGGGTTACTAATAGTTACAAGTTGATCAATATTATTGGTGGAACACAATAACACAAGCCTATGTTAGGCCTTTGTAACGTGTTGTTAGTACAAATGTAAATGATTGCTGCAAAATTTTGGCGATCAGTTTCGTTTCGACCATCGGAAGATTGTCTCCCACCGGCTTCCGTAGAAAATGCATCGCACTTGACTTAAGAGATCCCCGAGCCTCGAAAGGACTCCCGTACTCCACTGCTTCCAACGTCGAAATTCGTCGTTTTCGAAAAATGTAGGAAAAGATCTGTACAGTTATATCGCTAGTAACGCACCAGTTTGATGACTTAAGTTATACTTTGAATAGTAATCAAGAAAGTAATTTGGTAAGCTTTACGTTTTTAAGTATCTGAAACGTATGATAAACCACTAATCAGTGTCAACCACCTGGAATGTTCGTTGTGATGACCTTTGCTAATGACGCAGTCTGTCTTATAACTAGGCCTAACCGATAATTTTTTACTAACATTGCTTAACGCACCCCCCATTCCGGGCGCCCTTGTACATACACTGTAGGCTGTTGTTTGCTTTGGATCAATTCTAATCAGTTAACTGGTAAAGTTAACAACTTCTGATGTATCGTTATATGGTTTAAAGATGTGCCCATGCAGCTAATTCCTAGTAAAAGCCAAAAGGGAAATTCCCGCCATTTGTAGTTGGTTTTTGTTTTCTGAAGCAGCTTGAAACTGCACTTAAAGACGTATTGCGAATTAAGTGCAACAGGAAGACAGCTCTAAAATGTGCCTTTCCCCCCACACATATGGGCCTGAATGGGTTAACAACTGAGATTTCCGGAATAGACAGGGATAATGAGCCTGATGGGGAGCCTGGCTACAAACTCTGCTCTCGAAACAGACTTTTCCGCCATTTGCATATTATATGGAAGTTGTTGCACACTGAGCATACTGATGTGGCAATTAACATAATATGTGCAACTGAATACCACGTATGCGTTTCACGCCTGCACTCATCCCATTTCCTCACCAAAATCCCTTATAAATTAAACTCCTGGAGTTCGTATTGTTCTCACGTGTAAAACAAGGGATGTCCGTTAGATTATTTGGAACCCCCCCTAATGATTGCTTTATGGTGGCTGTCAACAACTTATCAAAAATGAACTTTTGCGTACATGCTAAAAACTCTGGAATCGATTTAGTCAGTTCATTTGCACGATTAAACACACTACGTGACAATTGTACATTTGACACATCATGTAATGCAAGTTTTTCACGTCGTAACATGGAAGATTTGTAATTGCAAAATTACTTATTGAAGATTGTAAGACGGAACTGTCGTTTTTTGTCAATAGATACCACAAGAATTTTTGTTGACGTACATAGAAAATTTATATCACATCCAAACTAGTCCATATTTGGCTTTAGTCGACCTAAGCTCTATTAAACTGAGTGGAGTGAAAATTTGAGGATGAGTTAAATTCGCGCTTAAAGGGTTATTGAAACTGGTTGATGATGTAGCGATGTTTTATTATCGTTCCTTCATCATACAAAATGCCATAACCCTTGAGATGCACATTTCACTCCTCATCCTCAATTCCTCAGGTTTCTCAGGATTTCATAAAACGTGAAGTGTGAAGAATTGAAGCTGAGAAGTGAAATGTGCACCTTAAGGGTTATGGGAACTTGATTGATGACATTTCGATATGTGTATTTACATCCTTGATCATACAAGTTCCCATAACCCTTGAGGTGCCCATTTCATTACTCATCCTCAATTCTTCACTCCTTACGTTTTATGAATTAGTGTCCTGGTCATGTTGGCAGTTGGCCTTGTGCATTAAAATCATCATACATATAGGACAGGAACTTGTATGCTGTTGGCATGTACACAATGTCAGGCCCACAGACCCGTGTCAGTAGTGTGGCAATTCTGTAACTAGTAATGTCGAGAGGGTGGCGCCATCTGCTCTTCGTAAAGAGCATATTTTGCGTGACTGTCTTCAACAGCACGGAACCTGACAGAGGCAATTGCAAAACTGCTCACTAAAGTTAACTGCCACGGTGCGACCTAGATGCATATATACAGTATCTCCAATATTTGTTGATGACGTTGATAATATGATTCCCCCCTTGCCTCCCATTTTTACTTTCAACAAAATGTAAGCGCCATCGCTTTCTTTTATGGCTTTATGTTTGGCGTATTACGTCGTCTATTTTATATAGATCTCGACGCCCAACTCTTTTTTTGATCCATTTCATATACGAGTTATTTTATTATTATTATTACTATTATTTCCCTTTTTCTCTCTCAGCCTTTCTCGCTCTCGGCTCCTACACGACTCCCATTGATGAATAGACCGAACCAGAATTATTTCGCAGGTAATTATTCATAAAATCAGTTTAGGAGCCCCAAAGTCAACTAGGCAGGAGTAGCTGGAAAGGACCGTCTTAGTCATTTTTCATAGTCAATTATGAAACTACTCTTGTGTTTATGCAAAATGGCAAATATGGCGGCTTGCACTGGGGAGGTGTAAAACAAGAGACCTTTATACGTTTCTTCTATAATTCTCTTTCGCTATGTAGATTTTTTTCCCTCGCTCTCACTCTTGGTAACCCCCTGGAAAACTAACCCTACCCCACGAATAGCCTCCCTCAGCTCGCTATAATATTGATTTTTTTTCCTTTGTCGTTTTTTTCTCTCCCTACTTGTCTCCTTTTTTAGCGTCCTAGTTGAACTATGCATATATTGAGATCCAACGCTGGAATTCGAGATTTCGTCGAATTTCAGAGCCCAACGTAGGCCTAATTTCGCCGTTCTGCTCGAGAAATCGATTTATTTAATCCTACTTTAGGATTTGCCCAAAAACATGGCCGTTTGGGTCGATCTGTGAATTTATTCAGGTATCCTCAACATGCCACACGTATTGGCAAATATAGGTTGTTCATCTTCTATACTGGCATACTGAGTATAGCCATCGCAACTGTACTAAGGTTTCCAAATACATGTACTACATGTAATTATGATTTTGCAGTTTGTTAGGTTTATTAACACATGTACTAACTATGGTTTTGAATAACGAACTGGAAAGCTACTTTGCATCGTTAAATTGTTTAATTTAGACAGATTCAATATTTTCAAGAGTAATTTACATGAGTCATGTTTCCACGACTGGATCATTCTAACCTCAACTAGCAATTTTTTGTGTTAAACAAAAGAATAACACATGCTTTAATAACATGTTCTTAACATTCGTTTTAAAACTTAAATCTTGCTAAATTTTGACTTGTTTTGACATGTTTGCCAGGCGTTGGTGATGGGCCCAATAGGTGCGAAAATAGGCCAACGTTAAAAATTCCATAAACAAACAAACAAACATGTTTGCCAAGTTTGCCCTCCTATATGTCAATTGCATCAAAATAAATTCCTTAAACGTCTATTTGAACCTGTCAAGAATTGGGGGAAAATAATTCTGATCATAAACTTATTTATTCACAATGAGTGCTTATGGATGAGATCAGTTTGAAATTTTTTAAATTGGCGGTATTGAGCTTATGGTCCTCTTAAGATAAACGAGACATTGTTTCTTGGCAAGGACGTTATCAATCTCGTATTTGCAGTTTCATCCGCATTTCCCCTGATTTTTTTTTTCAAACTCGCAAGTAAAAAAAAAATAAAAAATATCGAGTTTTGCATCTGCTCAGCTCCCCTTTTTCGCAGTTTTAGTAGCATCCGTGGCGCGTTTCAATTCGGTCCTATCCTTTTCGCTCCAATGGGCCCATTTCATTAAGCGTTTTGTAACCAATGATGGGCCCAACTCCCAATTCCCCTTCATTTACTGCCAAGTTAGGGGTTTACACCGCAGCGCACATCCCGACTTACATGGTATTAAAGTCATTAATTTTTCAAGAATTGATAAAGCCGTGAAGAAGAAGGCGAAGGGAAAAAATACGATGGGAATATAACTAAATATTCACGTAGTGTATGAAGTGTCGGATGGGATGGGGAGGCAGTTGCCATGGTTACTATCCCATCTGCTGTCATGGCCGCTTAATTGGAAAATAAAAAATACCCTGGGCTCCGTGGTGCGTGTGGTGCCCTACTGAATTCACTACCTTCTTGAACCTCCTTTGAGTGGGAGGAAGTGCCGGTTGTGACGTCAATAAACCAACAATCCAACTTCCATTTTTCTTTTTATGATTTTTTTAAATATTTGATTTCATGAAAATATCCTATTTCAATTAATCTGGCTGACATTCCTTCTATTTAGTATTTTTTGTTAAGATAAATAATACATCTCTTATAGTCGAGTGGAGACAAAACTCAAGCAAACTCCAGGGTGTGTATCGCCGATCATGGAAGAGAAGGAAGTCATGGAAAAGTCATGGAATGAAATTAAGACATTTACTTGATTCACAACATAAAAATTTGGGTTAATTTCGTTAATTGCCATCCAGTTTTGCAAAAACAAATTTTGTCTATAGCGTTTTTTTTTTGACTAATGATCATGTCATCACTGTGGTGGTAGAGAACGGTTCTGAAAATCACCATTTAGTGATGACATAAAACTTGAACGGTCCCAGTGGAATTTGTAATACGAAATCCAGTAGACACCCTGATCACGAAACGTCAAAAACATTGAATGTTTTTCAATGTTTCAGTGAAATTGGTGGCCCATATATGTGTAAATGCAACACATGCTTAGGCAAGAAAATTACAAAATTACTTAACGTAAAGTTTGTCCAAACCCTCTATATTTTCCCGAAATTCCCACGAAGTTTCCAATTTTTGGACAAAATAGTTGTGTAAAATTTGCGGCATTGACGGCGTTTACAGTAACATCGCTGTACCGCTTGGTAGTGATTACCGAGGGCTTCGCATTTCTTGTCATTCCCGGTAAATGCTCCATCAAAAAGGTAGCTTAAGTCGTGTCAAACACTACGACGCTCCTGCCTTTACCCTGAAGAGACCTCAGTTTAAGGACGTGCTCTGACTGCAGACGTCTATTAAAATTATCAATCATGGCAATGTGGTTTGCAGATTATTACTCGTCGTGCAGCTTCTTTACCAATATCGTTTCGGCGGCGTTTTTCCAACTTGTCTCCTTTTCCCTTTACCCCACCCCCTGAAGAGCGCATCAAATGAAATTGGTGCGAGAAAACGACATCAATTGAAAGAAATAGGTGGGAAAAGCTGTTGTAGGGGGCGCGACGACGCGTGCATTTCTGTAGATCAGCATTGACGAGACTTTTGGGAAGAGCAGAGATGTAGTTGACCTGGAATGGACAATTTATCGAATAATTAATCCCAATATAGTGTATTTTTGAATACAGCTACACGTACATATATGAAACAGGCTGCATTCCATATTGAAATATGGCATAAGACAATATTTTATTACGAAATGATATGCAACATTTGAACACATGACATGTAAGACATACTGTATGTTGTCACGGCGATTTTGAACATTCTTGGAAAGTTTCAAATTAGTAACGTCGCGTCGCACGTGGGAAGCGCCAAAAGAACACTTATAACATGCATGAAACAATGCTCGAAAAAGACACCATTTCATTTGCACAAGCATTTTCATTCACATTTTATCTGTCAGAGAGTCTTTGTATGTTTGTTTGCATAGTACACATCTGACTTATAGTCAAAGCAAAATGGTTCCTATCTTCCTCAACGTAGACATCTTCAGGATAATTACATGACCAGTAAAGATGGCGCCAGTGAAGCTGCTGCATGAATCTTTAGTAACGAGGTCACCCAACTAACGATTCATTCACATGTAGAGGACGCTGAAAGCCATTGGAAATTTTCACTTTTTGCTTGCGTCATGTGTTGACAGACGCAGTTGTCTTATCTGAGTTGGAAAACACATCAGCGCGAATCTTATTGGCCAAAACGTAATTCCAGCTTTAACTATACTTCGATCCATATCTTAATCCTTAACAAGCATTTTATGCGGTTATTGTAATATGCTGATCTAAGGGGGAAAATGTCGAAGATTTTTTTTATCTTTTTTCTGCTGTTCTCTCGCGAATTACTTCATTTGCGAATAAAAATATTCAAAGCCTGATCGAGCCGTGGGGAGGGAAAATCCCCTCCATAGTTAACCCAATCGTAAAAAACTGCGCATGTTCATTTGTTACCGAGTTGAGAAAGATATCAAAGCAATTGGAAATAAATTAGGAATTTGCATACGCTTAACTACACCCTCTATCAAAACTGAACACAGAGAAGAACAACTCACCCCCGAGAAGAAAACCGAGTGGAGTGCTGTTTTAAATTTAATGCGCTCTTCGTTTTTTTTACTAAAATTATTGGCACCGTAGCAGCAAAAGCCTTTTAATGATTCACGCAATGCTACTTTTTGCCGTTTCTTCGCACTGTGCCTGGCCCCTCAGGGCCTCCGTGAGCACCTAGGCTTACTGATGCCACGCTCGTAACAGGAAACAGTACACTGCCTGGCAAAATAACTGCTGAAAACCTTTTTGACTTACAACTGCTTCGATCCTAACTTGTATTCGGCATGTTAGTCCATGAACAAAACTGGTTTACATCACCAATCAGTTTTGAAGAATGACTTTTGTTCCACGAGGTTCACATGTTCAATAACTGGCCTGCCAGAAGTCCTGACTTCATGCCTCGTGATTTTTTGTGGGATTGGGGCAGTTGGTCAAAGAGAAAGTTTATCGGGCAAAACCACGCACTTCCTGCATTGGAGGAACGTATTCAACATGTTCTTGAAAATGTTTCTCTGCCACCACTGGATTTTCTGCTGTGGACTGTGGATGACATACTGTAGCTTTTACGACCTTTCGTTGACAAAGAAGGGTCATATGTGGAATATTAAGTACTCCAATCAAATTCTCATGTAGTCTGCAGTACAAGAAAGTTACTTGGCGAAATTTTATAAATAATTAATAGAAATACGTGTGTAACTCATTTACAATTGAGTGACACATGGGCGGCCATTTTATCTCTCACTCTCGGTAGATGTCACTCTGGTAGTAGTGGACATTTTAAGCAAATTCTCCATTATTTTGGAACAAAATAAAGCTTACTTGGCGAAATTCCATCAACACTTAATAAAAAATGCAGTCCATTTACAATAGATAGTGATATATCGCCTACCCTAGCTGTACATGTAGTTGGTCACCTGGTTGAGATCAGAACAATCAGCAATGCATGACAATCGGCATAATTTGATTGACTTATTGGCGTGCTTATGGTTCATGCTGGAAATGACCACGAGCAGGAAGGTAACTGACGACATTGTGAAGATAACTGACGACATTGTGAAGATATGCAGATTTCAATAGCTCATGACTTCCGTCGTCAATAGTGAGTTTCAGCTCCACGTTAAACGTGAACATGACGCCAATCTATTTTAGCATTGCTGATGAATGGGAGAAAATCACGTAAATAAGATATGTAAAAGTAGTACACGTTAAAATTTTCATCGCCATTTATTCGGAGATTTATTCCATGGCTCTCATTGATTTGCAATGCTTCACGTGACGTCACACGTTTTTGTCACGTTCACGTTTAACGTGGAGCTCACACTCTCTTTTGGACGCACATTTTGGTTGGCACTGACCGAACGTGCATTGTGGATATGATGTGTAAAAAAAATTGAACTTCCAAAATTGCTCAGGAGTACAAGAATTCTTGCCAGGCAGTGTACATGCTCCACTCTGGAAGTCTTGTGTAAAGCGATGTGCGAAGCTGCGACGCTCCAGGCGGACCAACATCAAAGGGATTACGAGGGACACCCGGCAGTGGGCCAAAGTCGGAGACTCCCAAATTGAGTTACTGCTCAGTTTTCTCCCTCGCAAGCTCAGGCTCACTCTTGGCTTCATTTGCATTCCTAAAAGCTAAGGAGTCAAATTGAAAAGTTTCCCTGACTACCGAATGAAGCGCAATGGCGTGGCTGCGAGCTCGAAGGCCCTGAGTGAAAATTGCGCATGCCCAAGGCATGGATTTGGAGGATTGGGAAAAGATGGAGCCGAACGGGAGGAGGACATATTCAATCAATAGATGGGGGTGGCAGGGGGGCTTCTTGGGTGCAGAACCCACCCCACGGCATCTCTCTCTCTGCCGTATTTTTTATTCTCTTCTGCTTCCTCTCTTCTCTCTCTCTCTACATACACTAATGCAACTTTCATCACTTTAACATGCATATTTTCTCAATTTGCAAGCCAAATACAATGAAAAGAACAGCTTTACGTTTTGACCCCGCCATTTGTAATCCTGTTTCGTTTTCAGACGCCATTTTTTTCTCCTTATCAGCCCTTGACTTTGGGAATCCTGGAGAGGGCGAAAAGAGTTCCACTCTGGCAAGTAGCTGGGAAGGTGCAAAATGTGCTCTCCGGCAATTTCTCTTCACCTGGCATCCAATTGCTGGCCTTTTCCATCTTGATTCTAAATCTAGGGATGGAAATGGAAGGTGGAGCTCTTGCTTAGAATTTGAGATTGTGGCCTCGAAATTAATTGCCTATAATGCTTGATTGGAGGTACTGCAATATACGTTGTACATACAGTATATGTCGAGCATAATTCAGTAGTTTCGGTGTTGGAACTTGTTTCTTTGTTATTTGCTTGTTCAAATTGCAATTCAAGTGCTCATCAATGGACAGCAATGTACGCAGTTGATGTCGGTAAAGACTGGCAACGGTAAAGATGAGCATTTGATAAACATAGACATTTTAGCATATTTCCTGTGCTAAAACAAGCACATTTCCTAGTAGAAGTATTTGCTCTTTGACTCAATCGTACTATTCGTGATTGATGACATTCTCACAGCATTTGTATTGTTAAGAAACTAACTTAATTTTCGTCTCGTGTATCACGTTGTGTGTTTGGAAAACGTATTTGGAATCGTCCTATTGAGAAACTAGCACGCAATTCATGTATGACACCTGAAAAACATGTTTTCTTCATTTTGTTTCAATTAGTCAGTTTTCAAGTTAAACAAACGTGTGTACCAACTACATGTACCTTCAGGCTTGTTGAAAATCTTCCAAGCTTTCGTAGCGCTGACAGAGGTATGTTAATTACAAGTAACTTCAATGTTTACATCATGTAAAGAATCTGTTTTCAGTTCTTCATTCGCATAAGCTTAGCTCATTTGTGCACAACATTTGTCAGAGTTCGGCAAGATTAGATCAATTGCTTAAGTTTTGAGGTTTTCTTAGTCGTATTCTTGACTTTGCTGAATAAGACTGAAGATGACTCTTCAGCCTGGAGATCTCGTGTATAGCCTTCGCTGATGCAATCATAATCAGATATGGCATTGGCAACTCATATTTCTAAAATTCGCATAAAAGGGAAAAAGAAACAAAAGCGAGGCTTATTGTTTCGTGGGGAAACAAATTTAATGAAAAAGCGTGCGTGAAATTTGAAGGTTGAATCCGTATTGTTCCTCTGATTCTTGCATAATTCCCTTACGAATTCATTCGCCTCCTTTTATTGTAGGAAAGGAGCATTTGTTCTTAAATACAGCTTTCAATTTGTAAAGCTCGCTTATTTTATTGTAATTAATAATAACGCACTCACTTCACTTTACAACTGAACAGGATATGCTGCTTTAGGAGATAACAAATTATACGAAATTGCTTTTAATTTCTTTTCTTACAATACGCGACTATATTATAGGAAATGTTTGATTACTCGCGAGGAAAAAAGACACTTACAGAGGGAACTCTTAGTATTTATACTTATTGTGCTCTTATGAATATGGCAGACGAGTAATTTGCTTTAATTGAAAGGCGAAACTTGCCTTTCTTTCTAGTCTTTTTTTTTTTTGAAAAGAAATGGTTAATAGAGAAAGGAAATTAGAGATGACAATAGATGGACAATTTCTTAAGATCTTCAAAAAACTTGTTCATACTCGGTGACCTATTGTTTGAAATTTCTGAGAAATATATGGGAAAATAAAACGAACGGAAAACAATAAATGCAATAAACTTTTTGTGTTGCAAGGTTTGCGAGCTCAGTACTTTTGGGGAATTATTTAAGAAAGAGATTAGGAAATGTTGGTTTTAGTAATTAATTTCAGAGAAGAATTTGAAACAGGCTGGATATTTTGCCTGACATTAAAGTCTCGGATTTCAGAATTTGATATTGTGTATGGCTTGGCCCATCCTCTCTTAAGCGAAAGCTCCAAAATACACGTACTCACAAGGATATCGTAGACATGTTTAAGATACTTTTCTGCATGAGTTTTTTTTAATAAACACATACTTGCTTTAATCTGTGTAATATCGTAGCTGTTGTTGAGATTTTGATATCGAAATTGGGAAACCCCTTACGGCTTTCCTCAGGTTGATTCATTCAGCTGAGGCAAAGTTTTCTGTGTTAAAGAAAAAGAAAAATCGTGGGCAAAAGTTTTCTGAAGATTTGAGACGGATGGCAAGACACGCTGTGCGTAACCACACACTTCCCTTACAGTAATCAGCAGTGATCATCAAAGACAAAATCGCTTTGAAAATTCTATCGCTAATTGTCCCCATGCAAATTGTTCATTAAATCCCTTGATTGAATTGTTCGCTGAAATGGGTAAAGTAGAAGAGATCCAAATTCTCCGGCGGCCATTTCCGCCAAGTGGGAATTCGCGAAAACCCTTAAATAATTCTCCAATTACGTCGGTTTGCTATAGCACAATGAGAACTACTTCTGTTGTTGTTGTTTTTCAAAAGTTTTTAATTGGCATTAAAGTCGTCAGCGAACTCACTTTGCTCTCCTTTTCAGTGCGTTTCTATCCGATAGTGTGAATTATTAACGAGGTAGCCATAAGGCGACGTCATCAGTCACACCCAGTGGCTCTTATTAGAGACCCTCTTAATGCTTAATGTAGAGTTCGTATAATTAAACTGAAAGTGGCGCTCCCTGGACGCTTCAATTGCAATTAAATCATGTTTTGGGACGATTTAAAAAGTACTGGAGACGAAAGGGGTGAAAAAGTGCCGATAAAATGGCCATTTCTGCCTAATTTCGTTAACTGGATTGAATGCAACGCGGAGGGGTACACTAATAGAAAACGACAATTCCATTACACTTTCGCTAAATTCTGTTGCTGGTGTCGATACCGTAGAAAAATTTCAATTAAATATTAAACAGCCGAGAATTGCGGTCACATCCGCCGACTTTGCATGCATTTGCCGCCTTAATTAATCACTTTTTGTTGCGACTTTTAATTTTGTTGGAGTATTTCCTTGCCATTTCTAAGCCCCATAAGGCCAAGGTTGAGGTCTTGCTGCTGCTTCTATAGTGAATCCTCGGTAGGCCAAGGCACGAATTAGGGTGAACAATGGTTGGTGTACATGAAACTTTTAAGTCACATAGAGGCAAAGCAATTTTTCACAAGAAACTGAGTAATATCATTGTAACGCATTCACAAATCTATTCACAGCGATAAGGAACATCTTTGCTCAATGATGGGATTCAGCTTGGAGATCTTTTGAGTGAATTAGATTCGTGTTTTGTTCGGAATTTACACGTACATCTTGCATATACTAACATAGCAACTACACATTGCATGTAACGTTGTATAACATGATCAAGTAATGATTTTATCGAGTATAGAACAGGCCTACATGTTTTCTTTATTGAAAGCAGGTTCAAATTAATTGAGAAAATATGTTTGTAATAATGTACACCCTAATTTACCTATAACCAACCAACTTAGAAATTTTTAGGACATGTGCACACCTGACATAACCTAACTCAAGCTATAGGGGGTTGAGTTAGGTTAGGTTACATAATGAAGCCTCAAGCTCAATTCGAGTTTGCGAAATACAGTATGTCTTGTGGTGTACGTATACAACAAAAGTGCAAATTGTAATAATTTCTACCCTGAGAAATGACTGATATACGATTTACCCTCTTAAAACGTTTAAAAATATAAAAGCAGCTGTTACCTATACGTAAAGGATATAATTTCTCCTTTACTTTAAATTCTAATAAAACTTAAATTATGACCAATGTTTGAACTACTGCAATAGCTGTTAATGTCCTGGCTCAGTACATGTACTAATGTCAGGCTCCACTGGAACCTGAAGTTTAACATGTCGTTGCTAATTAATGCACCAATTACATTAATGACTTCCTCATCAATATATGCCTATTTCCGCCTTTTAATTTTTAGGAAGCCGCATGAGTAATTTATTTTAATTTATTGCCACCTTAACATTTTCTGCCTCGAAGATGCTACGCCTTCTGCCTTGCTAGCTATAATTGGCGTAAAATTCGCGAATCTAATTAAACTTTTGCTAATCATGGTGACATCTAATTTTATTAACTCGAGTGTGTCATCACTCCGCAAGGCTGGAATTAAGTCTCGATGAAATTGTGCGTAGGCTTGAAATACAAGGAGCACATTGTGCCAAGCTCCGATTAGAGTAAACGATGATTAAAACGGGGTTAACTCGGTTTTTGGCAATTAAATTCGATGTTAATCGTCCATTACACAACATCCTAGTTTGGTGAAACCGGCCCATCGACTTTTATGTATAGTAAGTTTTTGTTTGAGTGTCCTCAAAGTAAGTTTATTAATGCTTGCACAAATTAACTACGCTGGAAGCACTTAATATATAATTAGCTAGTTATCTATAATTACACATGTTTTATCGCCTTGGCCTCTTTTGTTCTTCGAATGCAAGAAGCAATTAAGAGCAAGCAGTTTGTAAATTCAAGATATAATTACAGGAAATTCACGTTTGACTTGAGAACGTTTTTCTTAAATTAAGACTGATACAGTATGTTGAGTTCCGACTGTGACATTTCAGGTGCATGTTTTGCTCTTGTGATATACAAAAGTGCTTTTTTTCGAACACCCTATTTTGCGTTAATGTGATTGGAACCCTTTACAACCCTAAAAATACTGCTTAACCATGAAAATTAAATTAAAAAACTGGTGCAGAAACAAGTAAATTCGAAATTAAAAGAATATTAAAATTGTAATACACTGTATATTCTAAAGGATAGTTTGGAACAGCTTACGCTAATGGCACTTGATGCCTGTGCTCATGACAACCATTATTCACTTTTCCTCTTTTTCCTGTTCTTAAATTTCAATGTTGCATTGCAATGACATATTGCATTCATTTTTAATTTTCTTAAGACTTCAAATTTGTAGTACATTTGCCAATTTGAATTCTCTTCAGAATTTTAAGAGGCATGACCCAGTGTACACTTCCATTTATTTAGGGAACGGGTGCTGAGCTACATGTAAATGTGTTTTTAGTTGCTGGTAGAAACAACATCGTGAAAACGAATGTTAGAGTACAGGCGTGTCAAAAGTTACTTTATTCCAATTGTATATGCAAATTGTTTACATGTAGATGATTTAAACCGGCTACCTAGCACAGCAAACTGTCATGGTTCTGCAGTATTGTAATAATGGTGAAGTGTAACAGGGTATCTATCATGGAAGTTATTGGATAGTCATGAAATGAAATTCTGGTCTTGGAAGTCATTGAAAAGTCATGCAAGTAACATCATGGTCATGGAATTTTTGTTTTTGATAGGTTCACAAAATTCAAATAAAGTTGAGCTATTGCAAAGTCATGGAATTTGCAATATCAAACCCAGTAGGCATCCTGTGACTACATGCTAAACTGAAATCAACATCCATCCTTCGATTATAAACGTCAAAAGTTGTCTTCAATTGCCTGTACACTCGGTAAAATGTTGACGATAATTAAATATTTACTTAAGAACTTGGCAGCTTCCCGCTAGGTTCGCGAGTGACAAAGCAGTCGCGCATAGGAAACGACTCATCCGAGCTAATTTTCTATCTTTTTCGTGCCTAAAAGTTTTAATGCAGATTGCGAGGAAGTAATTTCATTGCCGGATTAATTACCAAATGCCTACATTTGACGCAACGGCGTCTTTGAACGAGAAATGGCATTAAATTCACCACCAGCGGGGAGGGGGAGTATAGGGGAATTGGAGCAAGTTGTTAGCATAGTGGTTATAATTGCTTTTTTTAAAAATGCAAATCATTTGCAACGATGCCTCTGGCATAACTTATACAGTTTTGCTAGCATAAATACAATCATAACATTAATTTTGCAATGATCAAAGTAAATTTTCTTCACTTCTTCTTACGCGCCAATGTTAAAATTTCATGTTGGCAAATCAAGATTGCTAATAGCTTTAATGGCATTTGATAAGCTGAAAGTAGTTCATTTATTGTTAATGAACTCGTGAGTCAGTCTACACGCTGTTTTCAGCCAAATTGCTACTTTGACTAACGAGAAATGCTCTTCTACTTGTTAATAATATAATAGAAATTTAATGAGAGACGAATCGAAAATGCACTTTTCAAGATGGGGAGCTTCCCGCCGACCTAAGCACGCATTAGCCGCACTCTTGTATTTATAAATGTATGCAAATTACTTCTAAGTCTTAATACTCGTGATTGATTTTTATGCATCTGAGTTTTATGAGAAAACTAGAAACGAAAGAAGAAATCTTCCTATAATGAACGTTTGCGTTGGATTCATTAGACCTCGTATCTTTCAACATAAAAAGATTATAAATACACTCTACATGTATATAGGGGAGATGGGATACATATATACTCTACATGTATTTTAAAATGAACGCTCTGGGATTTCGGATACTTTCGTAATTATTTTTGCATTTTCACTTGATATCCAGGTGGCATATCCGTGACACTTGGAGCTGAGGTTAAAATCATTGACTCAGGTATTTCAAGATTACTGTACAGTATATTAATACAGGTGATTTCAATTTGACTCTCTCTCTAAGAAAGTCTAATTTTCTTAAATGAAGTTGCATCTCAAACGGTTCTTCGTATTTTGTCTGGTGAGTTGTCGTTGGCAAACATGAGTTCTAAAATGCCAACTTATATACAGCTGTAATGCATCAGACCAATATTGTCTTAAGACCAAAATCATTTCAAATTCCTGTCCTCTAAATTTCGCGCAGTTTAAGTCAGTGCGGCGATGTTTGTGGTACTTTGTTCGCATTTTTAAAGGTTTTTTTGGGTTTGGAAATAATGTTTGTGGTTAAAACAAACATTGCATTGGGAACAGAAAGGCCGCATTCACCAGCAATTGTAAATTGATACAATTACACGGAATGTACGAGCATATAATGTACACAATTCATTCAAAACTGAGAACAGATATTTTAGTGCTTAAGCAATTAGAAACTCTAATGCTTAATTGAGTTCTGTAATTTCCAATTGTCATTAGCATCTATTTATTCATTCTTAAATACGTTAATGGAACGTTAATTTGTCACGGTTTACGGGTTTGACTGAATTACATGATGAAACCTCTTTGGAACCATTCACAACATATCTGCTGTTCACGAATATTTGTTGTTAGAAATTTGCACTTGCCAAGTTCTGGAAATTTATAGAAGGAAACGTTGAATCTCTTATAATGGGACGGATTGGCTTGTGATATTTCATAGGAAAGCCCTCAGATTCAGGGCCAAGTAATTTGGCGCAAACCAAAGCAAAATCGGTTGACCGGTATCAAGGATATGACCGAAAATGATATCTCATTGGATTATGCGCGGTATTAATTTGAATCGGGACCTACATGTGCATGTAATGTAAACGTTTTACACGAGTGGAAAGGTGACAGGAAATCAATCTGTTTTTGAAACCCTCATAAACTCGCATTTAGACTTTATTATTGCCTAACAACTAATGGCCTACATGTTGCCCAAACTCTTTTGAATTATTTTTATGCAATCACAACCAGTTACGTATTATTCTTCTATGGTTAGCCAATTCTTTAGGTACCCATCAATTGATTTTACTTTTGTTGGCATCAAATCACTCGGCATTCTCAAAACTTTCCAATGAAGGGCCACCAGTCATACATATCGTCCCATTACGAGAAAGTCAGTTTTCACATTTAACAAATTTCCAAAACTAACAAGTGCAAATTTCTGACGATTCAAGATTTTTCATTATGCTGATTATTTCTGACTGGTGATTCTTCAAGATAAATTTTATAGTAATCGGTCGTCTAATTTTCTTGACAAATTTATTTTGTTAAAAAAAATTATATTAAAAAAAACACTGAAAAACTACAGTTTTGGGCGTAGCGACTGAATGGGTGGACCTATTTCAATTTCGGCTTCACCAAAATTCATCATTTTTAATCAGCTTTCATTTAATATATCACAAGGTATGGGTTGCCATTAGATATTGTTAAGTTTGGGTCAATAGGGGTCAAGGGGTGAGTCACTGCCATTTGCGAATGTTTTACGAATGGTTCTCCCTACGGTTGATAAACATTCCCCCAAACATGATTTCTATA